>PVKE010012060.1:0-39041 GCA_004027555.1 Craseonycteris thonglongyai
CACGGGGACCGGGGATCGAATCCCGGCTCCGGCCCAGGCAGGACCCACATGCTGAACTGGGGAGTTCCCACAGTTCGGTTCTCTAACTGTCTCTGTCTCTGTCTCTCTCTCTATCTGTCAAAAGTAAAATAGAAATAAATATGCACTGAAGACAAAAAGATAATTTCTCTCTATAAATGTGAAAAGATAAAAAAAAAAATAAAAATAAAAGAGCTGTTGTTTTCAATTAGGTTTGATTGTAGAGTGCTTTGACACTTTTTCCGGCCTGAAGGAAAATTCATCATATAACTTTCCACTTACTTTCATTTTGCTCACAGATCTGGTGTGTTAGTAACTGAAGTTCCCAGGGCACCTCAGTCTGGTGCAAATTCGAACCTTACCCACGACCCTTTGGGGGCAAGGGCTCCAGATGCTGCTGGGTGGTTGCATCAGGGTGCTGTCAGCTGCATGTAATAGAGGTTACAACTGAAAACAGTGGAAGCTTCTAAGGGAGTTCAAGTCTGACACAGTATGAAATATGGAGGAAAGGCAGTTCCAGGGTCGATTAATTTACTTTCAGAACTTCCTGGAGGACCCAGGCTCATTCTCCCTTCCTGGTCTACCAACTTCAGCATGTTGGCTTCTATCCTCATGCTTGTCTCTGTTGTATGATGGTTGCTGCCGCTCCAAGCGTCCCCATGTCCCCAGAAGAGGGCATTCCTTCCTTGCATCTCTGGAGCCTCCAGTGGACTTCCCATGACTCCTTGGCCAGATTTGCAGCACAGATTCATCCCCAAGTCAATCACTATTCCTAAGGACTCACCTTTGAGTTGGAAAATCAAGGTTCATCCCATAGACGAGAGTCTTCCCTGAAGCCCACGGCTGCCTGATGCTTGCCAGCAAATTAGTAGAGGCTAAGGGGACAGGGAGTGGCTGTTGGTTAGGTTACCCATGGTCGGTGCCTGGAGTCACTGTGGACACATCCTAGGCATATCTGGCTGAACCCAGCCCTGGTCTGCCATATTAAGACCAAAGAAATCCAGCTCCAAACAATTGCTTCTTGACTCTCATCAGCTGTCTGCCATCTGTGTGTTCCTGAGGGCTAAGCTTTAGCATTATTTGTAGATGGTGTTGGCAGGATAAGGCACAGCTGAGCAGAGCAAAAGGATGGAAAAGAGAGGATCATTCAGAATATGAAGGAGGCAAACTGACTGGAAGATAAGAGAGAAGTGCACATGGTTGTGGGAGTGGCCAAGCCGCCCTAGTTGTCGCTGGAGAATACTGAGATACCTGCCTTGGAAAGAGAGAACGGGGCTGGCCCCCAGCCTCTCAGGTGATGCTCCCCACAGTCCTCTGGAATGGGTGTTATCTGACCCAAATCTACTGTTTTGCTCTACCAGGCAGCCTCCAGAAGTGACTACTTGTTGGCTAGTCGCCTAAGGCTCCTGCGTCCCTCTGCTGCCATGTGTGACCCACTTCTGGACAATGGGGTGCGATGGACATGTGGACCTGGGGTCAGACTTCCTGTGCTCACATTCCAGTGCTTCTCACCCCGACATCAGGAACTGCGTTCAGCTCTTTTAGCCTCAGCTTTCTCATCTGTAAACTCTAACTCATAGGGTTCTTGTGAAGATTAAAAGGGATAATTCATAGGAAATGCTTAGCACAGTGTCTGTCTAGCACAAGACTGTCCCGCCTGTGGCCTGCAGGCTGCATGTGGCCCAGGATGGCTCTGAATGTGGCCCAACACAAATTTGCAAGCTTCTTAAAACGTTGTAAGATGTTTTGTTTTTTTTTAGCTCATCAGCTACTGTTAGTGTGAGTGTATTTTGTGTGTGACCCAAGACAATTCTTCTTCCAATGTGACCCAAAGAAGCCAAAAGATTGAACACACCTGGTCTAGCACATAGTTAACAGGCAAAGTATATTTGCTATTTTATCACTATTATAAAGAGCCTTATTAATACTAATATTATTATAATTCATGGTGTTCTGGGGTACATGCAAAAGCTGGTTAGGGCTAGGGCCATCTCAACCTCCAGACTCCTTTTTATGATTGTTTGTAAAGGCAGTTCTGAGTCTAGTGGAAAAGCAACCACGCTAAATGGAAGAGGTCCCTGGCATGGGTAGAGCACATCGTACGTGCACAGCAACTGTTAGTTGCCATGCCTGTCTTAGAATTGTCAGCCAGCTCAATTTTCTCTCATGTCACCTTGCAGATACTGTGTTCCGGGGGACAGGTTTCCATTTTGAATCTGAACAGGCAGACTCCACAGCCTTATAAAACATGCTCCTCAAAATGTTGGGACAACAGATTGCATGGAAGTTGAGCAATGGATCCACATAGTTATAAAAGACTGCTCCACTCTCAGAAAGCTAAAAATATTATAAAATCCTCCATCACAACTGTTTTTTTGACAGTCCTTGCCTTTTAAACTTAATTATTTATTTATTTTATTTTGCAATTAAACACATGAGTAACTGGCTAACGTCTAGTGACTGGCTGATGGAGATCTAGTCTCTGCAGGATTTTTAGTGGTTTCCATCTGTGTCTAAATGGGATTAACATTACAGCTTTTTAGAATCACTGGTAATGTCAGTACGTCCAGTGTTCCATTCTCTACTTATTTTTACAAAACAACAAGGCAAAAATGTGCAATTTTCGTAGACATGTACTGTTGAGCAGATAATGAGAGGGAGCTGCTAAAATTGACCTATTGACTGGTAGGAGGCACCCCTGTGTCAAAGCTGAAAATATTTGTGTTTAGAGTATGAAAGGCAATTTGGGGCATAATGCATGAAAATGCCAATCGTGTGTGAGACATGGAATTGGTTTCTGTCCCTTCTTAAATATGACAAGATAGATACCACCTCCTACCAGATGATCCGTGTGGCCTTTAAAAGACTCTGGCTTCTGCCCAGGGCTAATCCACTCAGAGTGTTGGCCCCAAGATCATGAAGCATCTTGGTCCAACCACCTGGAATGACAATGACAATTGCCTGGGTTGACTGGCCATGAAGAACCAGGTGTTTTGTGCACCTGCCAGTGCTGGCTGATGGCGGAGGGCCAGTCCTGAATTTCCGTCCCAGGAAGGGTTTCACTTCCAGGCTGCAGCCATGTCAGGCCCAGGTGTTCTTTGCCCCTAGGACTCTATTGGGATCGGGTGCACTACAGCTTTCCACGTTGATTCTTCACTCCAAGTGCATACAATTACTTTTCATAAACTGAATTCTTATCTCCAAACTTCTCTGCGATCTTCTCCCCTGACACACTCCTTTCTTCCTTGGCAATCCCTTTTGCTGTGCCTTCTGGAACACTTGCTTTGTGATCAGCACCTTCTTTTATGAATTTTTTCTTCAAATATTCCCTCCAGATCTTTGCCTTAACCCACACTTAGCTGTCCTCCTGAGCACAGCTTTTTTGTGACCTCTCAAGGGGACACTTATTTCTGATACCCAGTATTCCTTCTATAGGAAGGTGGTGTTGGTGACCCTTTCAGTTTCCATTCCTCTTCTTCCCCCTTGTGAGTTCCACTGTGGCTCACAGCTTTGGATTTTTCCACCCCACCTGTTCATGTGACCATCTCCTAGTCATCACCACCCCCTCACTTTCATTTCTGGATCAGCTTCATTATCACGTCATTCCTGCCTTCATTCCCATGCGGGAAACTTCAACTTGCACGTGGATGGCCCTTCAGTCCTCTGAACGCTACTGTCCCTGGTCTCCTTACCAGACCCATATTTGCAGCAAGAGGCTCATCTGCATGTCTACATATTTAAATGTTATGCCTCCAGCTAACAAACTGTTAAATACCTCTTCCCATTCATACCTTTATCTGATGACAAAAAATATGTAAAGTTATGGTAAAATAACAAAGATGACTGAATTTAGCTGTTTCTGTATATGTCTGGATGCTTATTGATATTAGGATAGGTAATAAAATAAAGTCCTACATAATTCACAAAATATATTTGTTCCATAAAAGTTAACTTTGTTGGATTCATTTAAGTAAATTACTAATTATGTTTTTATAATCAAGACTTTCACATAGTTGGTGGTATTTTGAGAGTAATAACTAATTAGAGAAATGTTTGGGGACATTATGTTTCTTAGGTTGTTTTTCATTAATTTCAAAATGGAGAAATTATATTTGGCTGAAGTTGAAGCAACTGAAATTGCCAATTCTTAAAGCAATCCTTAGATTGGAAATGAACCATGAGTTTAATATATCATGTCCATATGACCATGATACATCAGGAGTTTACTATATCATTTTAATATATAACATTTTGATGTGATTAGGTTGTATATCATCAATTACTATCACAGACAATAGTATAAAATAAATTTATTTCTTTAGAGAATTGCTATCATCAGTATCATTAGTTCTACTGTCTCTTAAAAGCAGCATCACGATTCACACAATATTTTAAAGTATTTTCCTTTCAATTATATAAGAAAATTGAAACAGCAGCATGTTTTTAATTTGTTAAATCTTCCTCCAGATTACATTTTTTAAAATTGTTTTTGACAGAGAGAGAGAGATACAGAGGCAGAGAGAGAACTGGGGTAACTCCCCAGTTCAGCACATGGGTCCACACGGGCCAGGGCCGGGATTCGATCCTGGGTCCCCGGCGCTGCAAAGTGAGCACTTAACCCACTAAGCCATCCCGGCTTCCCCCAAATTACATTTTGATCTATACTGGTCAAAAATAGTCTCTATAAAAATTAGTTTTGGGAAATTTTATGTCTTTTTCATAGTCATGCAAACAGTTTTGTTTCCTTTAAAATTTTCTTTAAAACTTAGAAAAGTTAATGCTTAAAAAGTAAAATAAACAAACTTGACTCTGTGGTTTTCATTTGTAAACAACAGTTCATACCAAGTAGTTGTAGATAGTGCAAATCTAAAACTAATTTCATTTTCCACTGAAGACTTCAATTCACTCACATCTGAGGATCTTCTATTGTCTCACTTAACTCTTAAAGTGTCTTTCATCTATTTTGTTTAAATTAAATCAGATTGCTTTAACACAGAGAGTAGTTCCAAGACCATAAATTAAAACATGCAAGTGGACCCTTGGTATAACTGGGAAATGAGGCTTTGTTATGCAAGAATCTATTGCATTACTGTGGAAAGGATTTCAGAAGTTAGTTTTCTTTCAGTTAAGTGCTTCTGTTGCTTAAATCCTCCCTGCACTCTGATATGTCACTGTCTTGTGTGTAGGTGGTAGACACCACCCAGAAACCTTTATGGCATCTAAAAGTGTTCTCTTGTTGTTTTGAAGACGTGGCATGGAGAGAAGCAATACTGCATTGCTAATTCAAACACTGTCCCTTTTGGTTATGACCTATTCTGCTGGTGTTTTGATTAAGTACAGCCAAACTGGCAATAGCTCTTCAACCTCATGGAGACTTCTCATTTATAAACAATTCCATCTTCTCTCTCGCCATTGGCCCCATCTGTCTTTATTTTCTTTTTTGTCTTTATTTTCTTACCTAGCTTAGAGTCAGTCCATGGCAGATTCATTTCCACCACTCACTTAACTCTCCTTTCCATTGAATACATCTGATAAAACCCCAGCTTTGGGTGAACGTGGTCATCTATCCTTGAAACCTTTCTTCCCCTCACCTTCAATATTTAATGCATCAAGTACTGTCCATCCTAACTCCAAAATAAATCTGCAGCCGATCATTTTCTATGCCCACCACCATCTCCCTAGACAAGCCACTGCCATCTCTTGACTGAAGCACTGCTGTAACTCTCTAATTGGTTTTTCTTTTTACTCTGTCCTTTCCTATGGGTCACTTCCCACAGGGCACTTAGTTGCCCTTATAAAATGCAAGTCACATCTTCCTTACCTCTTTTTCATTCAAACAGAAACACAAAGATCTCAGCAGGACTTAGAAGGACATGCATAACCTGGCTGTTTCCTCCCTGTCCCTCACATGCCGTATCCCCTTCCCTCTTCTTCACCATTCCAGTCTCATTACCTTTCTTTCAGTTCCTAGATGATGTCAAATGCCTTCTGTCATGGTGTTTCTTCTGTCTAGAATGTTCTCTCTCTAACTTGTTGACTAACTTCTACCCATCCTTTCATCTTATCAGAAATACATTTCTTTAGTGTAAAATAATTTTCTCTGTTATGTCCTCTAAGAGCACCTGGTACTTGGTGCTAGGTCATAGTGCTTGTTGTGGTTTGGCTCATGTGCTTAATTGCTTAATAGTTGGCAACCCAGTGGAATGGAAACTCCTTGAGGGGCAGAACACCCTTTGTGTCTGTTGACTCTTGTAGCTCCAGCACAGTGCCTGAACACAGACATATCTGTGCATGGCTGAGTGAAAGGTATAGGCCTGCAACAGTGTACTGGTAGGAAAAGATTTTTTTTTCTTCCTACAGTCTCCTTCAGCCTAAAGTAATTTCCTTCAGCTCCTAAATTCATCAGGTTTACCCAGAAAATCTGCATTATTATCTCTGCTCCCCTACTAGGATGGAAGTTAGGATTCAGATGCTAAGATATAAAAGGAAGGAAAAAAAAAATCCAACATGGAAAGAAATACTGAATAGAGAATACTCCCCCGAGTGGCTACACATCCTCACTGTAAGCAGTAATCTCTATTCAACATCAAGGCTTGAGTTATTTACTCGTCTCTAACCTTCGTACCTTCTAATCAAGATCATCTCAATAGCTTTGCATTTAGACTTTCCATTGTATTATGCATTCACAAATCTTTTTTTTTTTTTCTTTTTCTTTCAAATGGTGTATAGGTATCACTATAATCTCCTAGGGATTAAAAAAGTATTCATTCTTCTTTATTCTAATATAGTATACCAAATTTTTTTAAAAAAAGTTTTCCATGCTAATGCCTTCATGAAATTAATAGTAAAGTTAAAATAAAATAGCAATTAAAATAAATCATTTATATATCTGTATGCTATCTATCACATTCATCTGTGATTCAATTAATTCTTACTTGACTACTTAGAAGGGGCATGTGCAGTTTTTGGATTTTTTTCATATAATTTTTCTTCTCTTCTCTTTTTGCTTGCCTCTGAGCAATTTTATCCTTTACTAACAATGCCAGAGTTATGTGGAATAGGGTAGGAGAGATGATAAGATGTAAAAATGGCAATGATAAACTTTGCTTTTTCTTAGGGAAAATGTATCTCATAGTACAGGCTATGTTTTGAGTTGACGAAAGTAAAAAGGACTATTGATATGAAACAAGATTTAAAGTTGTTTTAAGTTATTCATTCATTCATTCAAAAATATTGAGTAATTCCAATGAAATATTGCATGGGAAAGGTGACAGTAAGGGATTTAAAACCATACAAAGACTAATTCCTATTAACAACATTTCTGTGTCTACATACCCAAATTTTAATTATTTTAGACAATTAGCCTCATACGTATTTTGTAATTGGATACATACAAGTTATGTCTTTCTTGATTCTAATCAGTACAATGCACAATTTGTATACTGGTAGTTATGTTGGTTAGGGAGGTATTGATGAAGGGGAAGGTTGAGGTTATGTAATGGACAGGCTGTAGGGGACTAAATAGTTGGGTCAATAATAGGCATTGTTGCCTACCTAGCACCCACTTAAACCTTCCAACTTGACCCCAGTTTTTGTTCTTGTATCCACTCCTTCCCTTCTTAGCGAAAGGATTTAAGGAGAAGCTGATCCCATTCCTAATTCCAGGGGTGGAACTTATTTTCTAGGAGTAATTCCAAACCCTATCGAGTAAATGGCTCTGGAACACAGGTCTAAATCCATGTGGATTGGTTCAGGAATGGGCCAATGAGACCCTGAGAGGAAGTTATCTGAGAGCTTTTGGTTAAGAACTTGCTTGCTCACGCTGGAGAGCTCCCAGAGGTCATGGTCCTTCATCTTGACATTGTTGTTTATGTATATGAGGCCCGGGGCTGTCACAGTCATTTGGCCAGCAGCCTGAGGATAATGTCTACAAAAGAGGACATCTGGACAAAGAACATGACAGAGGACAGAGCTGGTGCCCTGACTGAACCACACCTCACCTGTGCCCTTCTTAGACTTTATTAATCTGTTAGTCATAGATTAGCTGTGCTCTCAAAGCAATTTTTACTTGTTTCTGGAAGCCAAACCAAACATTTTAACATATAGAACCCCAATTTGTATTTCCTTAATGTTGTGTTTATTTGTTAAACTTTAAGGTTTGAACTTTTTTTTCTGATTATAAAATGAATACATTCTCATGTAGAGAATATAGAAAACATTGAAAGATATCACAAAGAACCATTAAAATCACTCAGAATCCCATTATCCCTACATACATGCTATTAATGTTTTGAATTAGTCTTTTCTTTACTATACAAACTTATGTATATATTTTACATATCTACTTACCCTGCTTTAGTGAAAGTCACAGCTTAGTGGAAAATAGAAAACAAACCAAAAAGCTAGATTAATATCTGCGACTATGTAAGGTTGTAGCAATGAATAACCTGTCTTATAACTGTCCAGTGTTGTTGAGTCAATTATTGTTGGTAATGTTATTTCCTCTCTCCACATACCAGAACAAATTATTACAGTTTTTACATAGTAACTATTAAACTATATTATGCTTTTAAGTGTAATATAACGAAGTCTTCTAATGTGCATAAAATCAACCAGTTATCACTATGTTCATTTGGCTCCCATTCAGTAGGTGATATTTCTTCTGATTTATGGCAAATTGCCCTGTGTCAGTGGTTGCTTTGGACTGATCACAGTTAGATTTTCCCACTGTAGGTAAGGAAGAAACCTTCCTCTACCCCTAAATGTCCCTTCAGCTGCTCTTAAAATTAAAGACACGAGACAGATTAACAAGAGAAAATAAACCAAGTTTAATTACATACATATGCACAAGAGAGTCAGAGACCCCACATACATGAGAGGTTCAGGACAGAAAGTTAAAATGAGGTATATGGTGTTCTGAGCTGAGGATGAGGTAAGATGCCTTGGGGCTTCAGAGGGGAGAAAGATCATGTACAAGATGATAAAAAGAATCAATGTTCAGTAATTAATAATTTGCCCTACTCTATAGGTAGGTCATAAAAAGTTATTTCTGATTAATAACTCTTATTATGGGCAAGGCCCCTAACTTAAATTCTTCTAGGTTAAAGGTGGGCAGAAGTTTCTATTGAGCATGCAGAATTTCAGTTGCCTTTACTTCATAATAATCCATATACCACAAAGGTGACTTGTTCTGAACCCCCGCACTATAATGGTATATCTAGCCAATTATAGCAAAATGAGTGTCTCATACTGATCATTTTGGCAGTATACAGGTGAAGGGTACAGTTCACCAATATGCTGGGTAAAAACCCATGGAGTAGGGTCTTACTAGGATTAAAGTTATATTGTTACGATAGCACCAGTTCCTTCAGTTCTAAAGTTTTTCTCATTTTCATTATGATTTTTCTGACCTATGAGTTGCTTGGAAGAGCTGTCCTTGGTTGTTCATTTCTAACAAGTACATAGTGATCAGAGAATGTGGTTGCTATGACACCAATCCTTAGACATGTAGAGAGACTTACTTTATGACCCAGTATGCTCAATTTTTGTAAACGTTTCACACATTCTTGAAAGGAACGGATATTCTGCAGTTATTGAGTGTAATGTTCTACACGTGTTCATCAATCAAGCTTGTTAATTGTTATTCAAATCTTCTAGTCCTTTAAAGATTTTCTACTTCCCTTGATCTATATACTAGTTTTCTGTGGCTGCTGTAACATATTACCACAAAGGGGTGGTTTTAAACAACACACCAGGAGGGTCATATTCCCTTTGGAGTCTCTAGGGAAAGAGTCCATTCTTTGTCCCTCCCAGCTTTTAGTGGTTGTTGGCATTTGGGTGGGAGTGTGACCGCACCACCTCAGCCTCTGCCTCTGTGGCCACACTGCCTCCCCCTTTGTGTCTCCTTTTCTCTCTCAGATTTGCCTCTGCTTTTCTTATGAGAATACTTGTCATTGGATTTACGGTCCACCTGGATAATTCAGGATGATCTCAAGACCTTTAAGCTAATTACACCTGGCAAAGGTGTAATTGAGTGGCATGCACAGATTCCAGGGATTAGGACATGAATGTTTTGGGGGGCTACTATTCAACCCACTGCAATCTATTACTCTGATGGTAGACTTCTCTTGCTTCTTGTACTTGTCAATTTTTGCTTCATGTATTTTGTGACCATGTTAGACATATTTATGACTTCTTAAAATCTTCCTTTTGCATTGAATTTTTTATTATGTAAAGACCTCTTTTTATCTCCACACACACCCCTCCACCTACCTAGAAAGTCTATTGATGACAAACTATCAGTTATTGTTACTTTGAAAAGACGAATTCTTCCTTCTTCCATCCTTTTATACAGAATGCAAGGTCACATTCCTTCTTTAGCATTTCACTTAATTGTCTTTTACTTAATTTTTTTTTAAGATTTATTTTTATTGTTTCTGACAGAGAGAGAGAGAGATAGATACAGAGACAGTGAGAAGGGGGAGGGCCCAGAACAGTCTCCATAGTTGCACATCATTGGTTTTTCCACATAGTTTCATTCCACAGGTGGGTGCAGGACTGCACAGGGCAGGAAATGGGCCAGGGTCTCACCCTGGTGAGAATTGAACTCCCCAGTTCAGCATATGGGTCCACATGGGCCGGGGCTGGGATTCAATCCTTGGTCCCTGGGGCTGCAAAGTGAGCTCTTAACCCACTGAGCCATCCCGGCTTCCCCTTAATTGTTTTTTTTTTTGTATTTTCAAAATGTTCCAAGCCCAGAGAATTAAAAACATGTGGTTCAAAAAATATGTCCTTAATTAATATTAAAGAGCATTCTTTGAAAGTAAATCATTCTAAGTATTTGGCAAAATGTTCCATCAGGCCAAGTGTGTAATACCAGGGGTGCCAAAAAATGTATACACGTTTTAAGAGATGTTATCTGTGTGTTACTTTTTGAAGTTGAATTGAATTATAGTAGCATTGTGTAGTATAATGTTCCCTCAAAAGATGGTGTTAATCAAATGAATGCTAGCGTCACCATGGACAGGTAGGGCAAAGAAAATGGCAGAAGCACAGTTGTCCATTGAGGAACTCAGGACCATTTTGAAGTGGTATTTTAAATTCGAGAACATTGTGGAAATATGACAATGTAGGTGTGAGTATGCAACAGAACCTCCAACATGCCTAACAACTGCAGACATCTGTGGTAAGTTTGAGATGCATGGTACATTGAAATGGTACATACAGTGATACAAATGGACACTTTGGTCAACATTGCCCAAGCAGTAGTTCATTGTAATCAGGAGTGCCTGAACGCTGATGGTCACCACTCTGAGCACCTCTTGTAATTGCAGAAATCAAATGTGACTTGTATTCATCTTTTATTATCAATATATATTATAATTTTAACAGCTTTTCCTTTCTTAAAATGTGGATACATTTTTTTTGGCACCCTCTGTACATTGGGGAAATATGTCAAGAAACTGAAACAAATGTGGACAATGAAGTATACTGGAGACATTCTCTCAGTGACTTCAGCGATTCTTCACATTAAAGACATACCTATGGAAATATTAATTACCTGATATCTTAAATGTAATAAAGGGTTTTCCTAGACAGCTTCTGTAGCACCAAGAGCTAGAATGAGCTCCACAATAAATTATAACTTGTATTCTCATATACTATTGCTATTTGAGAATGCAGAGGAATAAAAAACATTGTAAGCGTTACATAATCTTGTTCCGTCACCCCTCAAGACTCTCACACTTGAGCCCACTTGTGAAATAGTGCACAAAACTTACAAGTGTTTTTAAGTTTAAAGTTTCTGGTCTCAGAGAATGAAGTTGAGGAGCTTAAAACAAATACATAAATATTTCAAACGCAGTAATTTTTTTAGCCACCCTAAGTTTCGGTTTCTATTCTCGGTTTGGAGGGTTTGGGAGGTGTGGGGTAGGGCCTACCGGGCAGCCACCCAAGGCGGGCCCACGGTATAACGTGCGACCTGGGGCCTGTTGTGGACCCCCCAGCTCCCTCCTCAAGCCCAGGCCAGGCTGTGAAGCCCTTGGCAGTGTGAACACCCGGTAAACAGGATGAGCACTAGAAAAGCACCACAATGGGGAAGCTGGGCTGGCTCACAGGGTTAAGCACCGGCTTTGCAGCCCTGGGGACCAAGGACCCCATCCCATCCTGGCCCGTGCAGACCCATATGCTGAAATGCGATGTGTGTCCCATGCAGGAGGCCCCCAGCCCAGTCCCCACCTACGTATATGGAATGAAACCATTTCAAAACCTGATGACGTACAACTATGGAGATTGCTCTGGACCCTCCCCCTTCTCTGTTTCTTTCTCTGTCAAATACAGTAAAATACATTTAAAAAAAAAAAAAGTAAAGAAAAGAAAAGCACCACCAAAAGCAGGTTGGTCTCACAATGGCCAGGCGGCCAGGGTTTGAGCTGGTTTGCAGAAGCCGGTGAAGTGCCCCGTCGCCCAGGCAACCATACTGCGACACGCCTGCGCCTTCCACCTCCCGTATCACGTGAGAGCGGGCAGGGCGGAACCGGAGCGCTCCTTCGGGCTCCTCCCCTTTCCGGTATCAGGCCCAGCCTGTGCGGCGCATCTCTGGCCTGTTGCGTGGGAGTGACTCACAGCTCCCGCCCCCTTTCGCTGGGCTTTCTCGCAGCTGGTTCCGCGCACCACGTGCCCCTGGCCGCTCCCCCCAGCTGCCCTTTCCAACTGCCTGTTGGAAGCTGCCGTAAAATGTCGTGAGCGGCGCTGCCGCGTTACGGTTGCCTCTCCCAGACCAGATCCCGGGAGCGCCCACCACCGTCAATCCCGTCTGTAAGAGTCGGCCTGGCAGAGAGTGAGAGAGCCCGTGCACCGCTGTCCTCGCCGCCGTGCCCGTGCCAGCCCCCTGCGATGTGAGCTCGAGGAGACTGACGTGCCCCTTGGGCCGGGATTGAGACGGGCAGCAGGTGCCTGTGAGGCGGGTGGGTGCCGCCGGGGGCCAGCAGGATGGAGGAGAGCATGGAAGAGGAGGAGGGGGTCAGCTACGAGGCGATGATGGACGACCAGAACCACAACAACTGGGAGGTCTCCGTGGACAGCTTCCGGCAGCCCTCGCCGCCCCTGCCGCCGCCCTCCTCGATCCCAGTCCCGGCCCGAGAGCCCCCCGGGGGGCAGCTGCTGGCGGTGCCCGCGGTCTCGGTGGACAGGAAGGGCCACAAGGAGGGCCTCCCGCTGGGGCCGCCGCCGGAGGCCAACGGGGTGATCATGATGTTGAAGAGCTGCGACACGGCCGCCGCCGTGGCCAAGGCGGCCCCGGCCCCCACCCCCAGCTCCACCATCAACATCAACACCTCCACCTCCAAGTTCTGTGAGTGCCGCCTTTCCCCAGGGGCCTTGGCTGTCCTCCCCACCCTTTCGGAGCAGCCCCGTTCCCTTTGTTCCAGGCCTGGGTCTCCCCTCCCCGCACCCCCCTCCCCGGTGTGGTGTCTGTGGCCAGCGCCCGAGTGGCCCTGGCCGCTTGTATTACCCGGCCCAGGGACGCAGCCTGGGACACGCACAGCCCCAGGTTCCCCCGGAACGCGAGCCTTATGGCAGCTGGCTGTCACTCAGCGTTAGGAAGCGCCGTGCTCCGTCACCCACCGTGCGGCTTCACCCGCAAACGTGAAGAGAGACCAAGGCAGCCCGAGTTTCAATAAGTGGCGAGGTCTGCAGTCCTTGTTGTGTTGTTTTTTGCAGCCAGAAAGAGAAAAGATACCTGGCAGCTTTCCTGTTTTGGTGCTTTTAGGCAGGCTGCGTGGAACAAGTCAGGAATGAGAAAGTTGCCCCATGTCTATACTTCGCTCTTTCTCTTCTCCACGGCACACCTTCTGCAGCCTGATAGGCAAATAAATGGATGAGTGGCTTCTTAAGTAAACCAATGCTGTTGGAGCTCCGACATCCGTTTTGAAGCTAATAACGTGTAAAATTTTCACAGCCTACACTCATAAGAGTAAGCATGTGTCCGAATCCAGAATTCTGTCGAGTGTTGAACTTTTTAGTGTTAGTGATCTGCTTTAACACGCATTTGCAGGCAGGGAAATTTGAGACCGAAATCTGTTTTGTAATCTGAAACTGCCCCCAACCAGGA
Organism: Craseonycteris thonglongyai; assembly: GCA_004027555.1. Taxonomy (NCBI): domain Eukaryota; kingdom Metazoa; phylum Chordata; class Mammalia; order Chiroptera; family Craseonycteridae; genus Craseonycteris; species Craseonycteris thonglongyai. The sequence goes on from PVKE010012060.1 coordinate 14,129, forward strand.
TGTATGCTCCCATAGTTAGGGGGAAAAAAACATGCTTTTTCTTTCAGTGTTTTGGTGATGGTGGTGAACATTGACAGGCGCAGCCAGATTATTCTCTCCTATTAATAACGGCAAGTCTTTAATAGCATCTGGTAAAGCAACTGGAGATTTCATTTTCAGTTACTAATTTTATCTAGTAACAGTTTTATCAAACGGTACTAGTAATTGTCTAATTAGCATTGCAGAGAAATATTTGCCTTGATTCAGATCTATAATCACAGACTTACACATTTTTGTGTGTGTGGGAACAGCACATAACCTTACTTATTTGCCTTCAAGATACTGCATTAGTCAAAGATGTTCATATGTAGATATAGTTGGTAAGATTTGTATTTAATTTTTTCTGTGTTTGCATACATGAGAAAAATATTTATTTGCATAGTTTGTGTATTGGAGTCTATGTAGTGAAACCAGACCTTGGACAGAGAGGCAGGTTGATGTATTTAAATGCTGAAAAAGCTTGCTTTAGTGCTTAAACAGTTCATTTGAAGAGTTCAAAAAAATAGCATAAAGACCAGAAATCAGTGAAAGTAGGAACAAAAAGATTTGCTAAATCAAAAGATTGTTCTTTGGAGATTAATAAGCTAGACAGACCTCTGATAAGATTGATCAAGGAAAAAAAGATGGAAATAAGAGAAAAATGGGAAATAACTACAAATATGAAATTAAAAAAATAAATTTATGATTTGCTGTAAGCTAATAAATTTGAAAGCTAGATGAAATGTGTAAGTTCTTAGAAAACTGTCAATTGTGAAAATTAGTATCAGAAGAAATAGACAGCATGAACTGACTAATATTTAATAAACTGAAATGATAGTGAAAGACCCCCCCCCCACCCATTTCAGAATCTGTGGACCTAGATAGTCTTATAAGTGAGGCTGCATCAAACTTTATTTTTTGCATCAAACTTTTAAATAATATTTAATTCCTTTTTACATGTTGTTCTGGCAACTAAGAAAGAAAAAGATGCCGAGCTCATTTTACAAGGTTAGTAGAATGTTGATTCTAAAACTAGATAAGGATAATGGAGAAAATTATAGTTCTGTTTTACTTATTAGCAAAGATGGGAACACCCTATACAATATATGCACCAGCTCATCAAATCCAATAGTGTGTTAAAAGAATTATGATCCATAGAGTTTAAGAATGTAAGCATGGTTTAACTTTTATCTATAATGGAATTTATCTCACTAATAGTCTAAAGGATTATCTTGTTCCTATAAAATTACTCAATGAAATCCAAAACCTATATGTGGTAAACTCTCTTAGTAAGCTCAGAACACAGGGTAACAATAGCAGGGTCATTATAAAAAACCTACAGCAAATACTAATAATACTTAATAGAGAAATTTTAGATACAGTCACTTTAAAATTAGTGACAAGAAAAGAACACTTCCCTTCCCCTGATTACTTACTGTTTAACATGGTAAGAAAGGTCCTGGCTCACACTGTAAAGAAATATAAGGATAAGAAGGGAAAACAATAAAACTCATTATTTGCAGATAATATAAATTACCTAGAAGAATTATTAGGATCAAGAGAGAAACTATTTGAACTAGTAAGAGTATAGCAGGGTTACTGAATTTCAGCTCAATCTACAAAAATTAATGGTGTTTAATTACTACACTAGCAATAACCAACTAGTAAAGATAATCTTAAGTAAACATTGTATAAAATAATAGCAACAAAAGTATAAAGTATTTAGAAATTAACCCAAGGATACATAAAACTTAAGGAGAAAATTTTAAAACTTTAATAAGGAATTAGAAGAAGATCTAAGTAAGTGGGAAAAATTTTCATGCTCTTGGGATAAGATTACTTTATAAGACTGTCAATTTTCTCCATTTTAATGTGTAAATTTAATTAAAATGCCATCAAAAGTTCAGTTGGTTTGTCTGACAAACTCAGTCACTTACATTGAAACTTTATATCACAGGCAGGATAAAGTTTGTGAATAACTAAATCATCCTTAAAAGATTTGCTTAAGGGGAAGCTGGGATGGCTCGGTGGGTTAAGTGCTCACTTTGCAGCCCCAGGGACCGAGGATCAAATCTCCGCCGGCCATGCGGACCCATATGCTGAACTGGGGAGTGCCCCCAGTTCGCTTTTCACCAGGGCGAGACCCCAGCCCAGTTCCTGCCCTGTGCAGCCCCACGCCCACCTGTGGAATGAAACTATGTGGAAAAACCAATGATGTACGACTATGGAGACTGTTCTGGGCCCTCCCCCTTCTCTCTGTGTCTGTATCTCTCTCTCTCTCTCTGTCAAAAACATTAAAAATAAATCTTAAAAAAAAAAAAAAAAAAAGATTTGCTTAAGTGGAGCTTGCATTACCAGAAGTTAAGATACTATTTCAAGGCTGTAGCAATAAAAACTAGTGTAAGCGCAAGAACAAAAAATAGATCAGGGGAACAAATTAGAGAGCTGAGACTTATCTGTGTATGTTGGGAACTTAAGGTGAAGGTGGTATAAATCACTGGAGAAAGGAGTCATGCTGTTAGGGAGAGTGGCTCACTATATGAAGAACAAGCAAACCTAATACCATCAATAGGATGGACTCTGGATAAATTAAAAATCTAAATGTGAAAGGAAAAACACTAAAATTAATAGAAGACACTGCTAAAGGTCTTTCCATTGGAATAGGGAAGTTCTTAAAGCTTCACATATTTATAATCTCATTACTATTGAGATTATGTGAAAAATTGGTGACTTTGATTATGTAAAAATTAAGGATTTTCATTCAGCTAAAGCAGATGAAAGGATGAGAGGACGTTTTTGCAGTGCCTAAAAGTAACATGGGATTAATATCTAGATAAGGTTCTACACTGAAACAAAAAGAGGGCAGCGACCCCTATAGAAAAATAGGCAAAGTATATTAATAAGTAGATTATAGCATAGGAAATTCTAACAGGCATAGTGATGTTTGAAATTAAATAATCAGGAACATGCTAATTAAAACTAGCACAATATTTTTTTTCACTCTAGGTTGGCAAAAATTAGATAGTACTAAGTGTGGGTAGGGATATGGGGATAGAAGATTTACTGATAGAAAAAACTGTAGTGGTGGACCTGTAAGATGTTGAGATGCCCAATGTCTCTGTGGACTAGATGATGAAAGCTGGAATGTTGGTGTTGCCTTCAGCTATGATGATGAAAGTGTACTCTGGACTGTTAGATGAAAACAGTTTCTGGCCGTCTGTTTTGGAATAGATTTTACAAAAGCATTTGTTAGCTTGGTGGAGGCATACTAGGTGCTAGGGACTTTGTTGATTTGTCCCTGTAAAGAGACCATATCTGAAACAGCAACTGCACATTGTAGTCACCACCTGATTTGGTTTTCTGTAATCTGTGTTCCTAATAAGTCCTATCTCCTCTGGGCTGGCCACATAGGCTAGTGAATTGGAGTGCCCTAACAGTCACCATGCCTGTGTCTTTCAAGTCTTTGAAGTTATTCCTCTTGCAGTTTCCGCAGGATGTGCTTTGGGGTTATTATTTTGGTGGGAAGTGGCATGTCTCAGGGATTTGACGTGGCCCTTCCTGGATGCCCTTGCTCTATAGTTCAGGGAGCCACTAAGTGTGCATTCAAGAACTGGGAAATAGCATGGGTCCATGGCTCTACTGGGACCACTATGAGATGGATTGAGTCCCAAACACCATTGATCAGTGTGACATCCACAGCTGATCTGGCTGGTTTACCCCCGTGACATTCTGGTCCCTAAGGGTTACTATCAGCTTAGAGCTGGTGTTGAGTAAGTCTGGAAAAGCCTGAGTGTATGTTTCTCAAATGTACTATCTGTCTCCTTGATAACTACCTGCATATGCTGTTGGAAAAGGCTAGGAGGAAGACTTTAAGTATGTTCTTGATTCAGTTTTATAGGGCCTTGCCTCAATGAAACCCATCTTCTCCTTTACTCCAGGGGCTCAGTGTCTATAAACAGGCTCAGTCTGGGTATTAAGTGAGGTGCCATACTCTATTGTATTCACTTAAATTACCTCTGTTAGATATACCTAGAGTTTTTTCTTTTTTCTCCCTATTCTGCACATTAAGTAATACCGGCTTAGTGTATAGCACCCACCTGTTTCTTCTTTTTTTTTTTTTTCCCCTGAGAACCATCTGCTAGCAAGGAAAATCCACCTGGACCCTGGTTGTTTTTCCTAAGGACACCATGATTAGCCACCACCAGAGATCCAATCCATTCTAATAACAAGTCTGGCCCTGATGCCTATTATCATGATAATGCCCGTTTTATATCTGAGGTCTAAATGTTTCTACTTATCCGTTATCACTCTGGGAATCCCATTGAAATCAGGGAGCCCACCATTAGCCCAGAATTATGAAGGACAGCCACCAGCGCTTTTACCAAGGATGTTAGTACATCTTTCACCAGTATATTTTTCTTTTCTTTTTTTCTGTTCTTTTTTCATTGTAGTTTATTGATGGCTACCATCCCATGTAGGAAAATAAACTTCTATATACATAGTCATAAGAGCAAATAGAAAATACTTGGTACATTTTCTACTGCTAGATGGTCTAAATGTTGGTATATAATAAACTAAATCAGTTATGTTTTCCCTCTTCTGGCAGGTACAGTTGTAAACAGCATTTGGCTTTTCTTGGTATTTGGTTAATTTTAAATGGAATACCAATATATATTTCAATTTCTTGTTGAAGGGTCTTTTTAGAGGACAGTTTAAGAGAGTGTGTGTGAATGGGTTGGATATGATAAAAACACTGTTACATTCCTGCCATCATAATTCTGGATTCATTTTTCTACTAACGAATTTCTGGTGACCAGACCTTTTCCCTCTTCTTCCTCATTCTCCTCTCCCTCCTCTTCTTCCTCCTGGTAAATTTCTTCTGCACCTTTTATCATCTTCTTCCATTTATATTCAACAAAGTATACCGTACCTATCTTGGGCATGTAATTTGATGAATTTTGACCTATGTAACTGGTTTGATCTGGGATTTGGGCAAGCTGTTATTACTGGATGCTGGCAGAAGCTGGGGGACTCCAGGGTTGGAGAGAGAGAGATACATTATTCATGGCACAACACATAGTATGAGACCCAGCCTATTTGCATAGGTTCACCTTCCCCATAAGTCCCTCAGAGATGAGAGTGTGGCCAACATGGATGCTTCCTCAATGGGCTTGTGTTGCAGCTAAAGAATGTTGAACTTGAGGATTCCATTACTTTTATAGAAAGCAGTAAGAAGGCCTGCTGTTTTTCCAGGGGAAGATATCTCATCTTTTAAGGTTACCAGTAGTAGAGGGGCCCAGGTTTCAGAGCATTTGATCTGGGTCTTGCAGTCTTGTCACACTCAATAAGACATGTAAGAGGTTCAAGGAGGCCTTTCTTTCCCACAGTAACCACTGTAACAATAGAATGTATCCATCACTAGACTACTTCTTTGTAGTCAGTACCACTGCCCCCAGCTCCAGGTAGCCACTGATTTTCATCACTAGGTTTTTATACAAATGAGATCCTATGCACTGCACTATTTAATGCTTGGCTTCTTTCCTTTACCTATTATACTCCCCCCCCCTTTTGTTTTGAGATCCATCCTTGTTCTTTCATATATCAGTTATTTTTATGGCTGAGCACTATTTTTTTTTGTGATATACTAGAAATTGTTTATGTAGTCATCTGTTGGTAATCATTTGGGTTGTCTTCAGTTTGTGTTATTAATAAAGCTGCTATGAACAGTCATATTGAAGGTTTTGTGTGGAATTGCTTGGTCATATTTTAACTATATGCTTAACTTTAGAGAAACTGGTAAACTGGTTTCCAAAGTGGTTGTACTTTTGTACATTCCCACCAGCAATGTCATGAGAGTTCTAATTGCTCCACATCCTTTTTTTTTTTTTTTAAAGATTTATTTTATTGTTTTTGACAGAGAGAGAGAGAGATAGAGAGAGAGAGAGATGGGTACAGAGACAGAAGGAGGAGGGCCCAGAACAGTCTCCATCGTTGCACATCATAGGTTTTTCCACAGTTTCATTCCACAGGTGGGCGGGTCTGCACAGGGCAGGAACTGGGCCAGGGTCTCTCCCCAGTGAGAACTGAACTGGGGGCACTCCCCAGTTCAGCATATGGGTCCACACGGGCCGGGGCAGGGATTTGATCCTCGGTCCCTAGGGCTGCAAAGTGAGCGCTTAACCCACTGAGCCATCCCAGCTTCCCCTCCACACACTTTTTGATACTTGTGCTGGCTAGGCTTCCCATCTGGGTATTGTCAGTCTTTACTTTTAGCCTTTCTAGAGGGTAAATGGTGGTATCTCATTGTAGTTTTATTTTGAATTCTTTTACATGTACTATTGGTTGTTTTTTAGCCCTGAGCCTATAAGAATTCAAGATTATTATATGGAAGTCATGGATGCCCTTTGGTCATCTGTTTATTGAGCTAATCATTTATGTTTTCACCTGTTGTCAGAATCAGATAGCCCACTCCACAGTCCTTGTATTTCTCATATTCATCAAACTGCCAAAGCAGTCTGTCAGATTGTTTTCTTAAAAAAAAACTTGGTTCCAGGTACCTACCAGTGAGAATTAAAAAAACTCTGCTGCTATCTGCTATGTACTATTATTAGTGTTGTGTTATATAATGGTGGCAGTGTCATTATTGACTTTAAATCCAGCTGGATTGGAAAACCAAAATCAGCTTCCTGTGTCCTATAACTACGCCAGTACCATATACTTTATCAGTCACAGTTCAGTGCAAGCAACCACTTTAGGTATCAAAGCAAAAAGAGCGTTAATGCTGGAAATCAGGTGTGCTAGAAATTGTTGGAAAGGTTAGAGCTGTAGAAGTCAGTGAGGCTGCTCCACTAATGCTGTATTCCAGAGGGCAGTACCACCATTCCTGTCACCACAACCGCCTCCCTTGGCCTGAAGTTGGTGACCAGACCCTGGCACTTGGAGTTTGGCTGCCACAAACTCTCACGTCCTGAACCTTACTTGCTAGAACCACCAGCAGCTGTCTTAATGCCCTTTGCCTCACTTTGGTCTTCCAAATCTCACTCAAATGTATCATAGGCAGAAAGGAGTTTGGGAAGTGTAATTATTTAAACTTCACATTTTACGCTAGTCAGTTTTCTGTGATAATAGCCCTTAAATCTCAAGAGCTCACAGTACCACAGAGGTTATTTCTTGCTCATGTTATGTTAGTGGCAGACAGTTGGCTGTGGCTCCACATGTCATCTCGTTCTGGGTCCTGTCATTCTTGGCCGAGGCAAAGAGAAGAGTGGACAGAAACACACAATGGCTTTTACAGCTTTTGCTCAGATGTGGCTTATGTCACATCTGCTCATAGTCCAAATATGTTAAACAGAACGGAATGGTTTCCTGCCTGAGTGTGGGGGTGTGGGCACCGGGTGTAATGAGGGTAGGAGGATAAAAGGCAGTGAATGCAGAGAGGGAGGCAGGGAAGAGGGGTCTTGCATTGATTGATGATACTGCACCGTGAGAAATACTAACCCATTTCACCAGAAGGTTCTCTTCTCTAGGTGAACAAAAGCTTCACAATATTGTAAGTTGAACTCAGTGTAATTGTGTTTTTTTTTAAATTACGGTAGTGGCTCAAAAATGTGTTAAAAGTTGACTTTTGAATTGAATGAAATTATTAACTGATTTTATTAAATCCTAAATAATGGTGCCCTTCACTTGATCCGGTCCTGTCTGCCAGTTTTCAGATTGGTGGATTGTTTTACAAGTGGATCAGTTGATGTATTCAGGTCTTAAAATATGCACTGTTTGCAGCATCTGTGGTGGTTATCTGGTATCTTCTTGCCTTCTAGGTTAGTGGAGTTGTGCGTAGCAAGAATCACTATGATATTGATCAGGTGGCTAAATTCTGGAGGCCAGCCGGGGATTTTGTCTTGCCATTTTTGACATGTATTGCATAGAGGGTCATTGATGAAGCTATAAGAGAAAGCCTCTGTAATGTTTCTGTGAGGCCATCCCAAATCCCTAAAGAAAACGATTGCTGTTTACTTCCTCCTTGAATTGTAACTCTTAATTTGTAGACCAAGCATATCTGACCTGTGGCCCAGGGTCTGCATGCGGCTCAGGACAGCTTTGAATGCAGCCCAACACAAATTCATAAACTTACAGTATGAGATTTTTTTTTTTGTGTGTGTGTGTGATTTTCAGCTCACTAGCTATTATTAGTGTTAGTGTATTTTATGTGTGACCCAAGACAATTCTTCTAGTGTGGCCCAGGGAAGCCAAAAGGTGTTGTAGACCATATGTACATAATCACATTGTAAACTGTTAAGTGTGATATAAAAATTATTGTTGATACACTTTTGTAATGTGTCTTGGCAGGGCAAACTGGCCTTTTATTTTTCTTCTTTTGTAGACATTTGGCTGTTACCCTCTACAGATAAGAGTTGCAGAGATCTGAAATTTGTAGTTGCAGGTGTGCTGACTAGACACCTGAATGGTATTTTATTCAGCAAATATTTATTTATTGTGTTCTGTATGTCAGGGTAATAGTTCAGCCTCTGTTGATGAATGAGACACAGTTTAGTGTGGGAGATGATGGACAGTTGTTATAATTAAATGGTAAAGTTATGTATGTACATGGTAGCACAGAGGAACCAGAACCTTTATGAAAATGAATAGGAGTTTGTCAGGAGAATTGAGGACTGAGAGAGGCTTTCTTGCACAGGGGCAGCCTGTGCTAAGGGCCCAGGGCTGACATTATTGTTGGAACATAGGGTGTGAGGCACATAAGGAGTGGCACAATTAAACCTGGATACACAGAAAGATCTAGAGAGTCTAACATGGCATGTTAGAGGTTGGATTTTTTTCAATAAGAATAGGAACCACTGAGACAAAAATTTAATTTCACTAGATTTATGTTTCCATTTTTGAAGATTTAAGATTCATCAAACTCTTTGGCCTTAAAACAAAATTTTGCTCTTATTGAAATACAGGTTTGTTTTAATAGTTTAAAAACTCAAATTGTGTGAAAAGACACATAATGAAAATCAATATTTCCTTCCCCCACCCCTTCCCATTCCTGGACCTGTTACCCAGAGTTGTCACTTTTAATTCATTTAGCTGTTTTCTTCTGATATTTATCCATGTATTTCAATGTGTTAATATTGTTATCAATTAATTTATCACTTTTATATTATCTCTTGACTTTTCGTTAAAGCGAGGGTTTAATTCTCTTATATCTCTACACTCCTCACCTCTTCAGTTCTCTTAATACCACAATGTTTGGTTCAATCAATAAATCCTATTTATATTGCAACTATGTAAATATTCACTCAAGGGCTAGGAGTGTACTCAGATTACATTTTCTTTCATACAGAAAGAACTTGGTTATTAGTTGCCTTGTTTATACTTACATAATTTTTGTTAAATTTACTATTAAAAACTTTTAAATAGCTTCATCAGATTCACATACACCTGTCACTGGTGTTTTTGAAATGCTCAATTAGTCAGTATTTTCTTTTGCCTGCATATGAAGCTGTTTGTCTTCTGTTCCTGCTTATTCCTTAGGGCCACTGCACAGTTGCCACTCATGAACTTTCCAAATAGTTATTTGATGTCTTCCTTTTTATTGTTGTATTTCCTGTGTGCGAGAGTGTGAGTGTGTGTGTGTTTAGAACATCTTCTGGTAGCCTTCAGAGAAAATGTGTGTATGCATAATAGTTTCAGGTCTTCTATATATAAAAATGCTGCTCTCATACTTGATTGTCAGTTTGGGTATGGAATTCTGAACTGAAAATTTTTCTTCCTTGGAACTTTTAAAGTGTTGCTTCATTGACTTTAAGCTTGCAGTATTAAATTGGAGAATACAGGTGCCATTTTAATTCTTGTTCTTTTGTATGTGACCCTTCTTCCCTTGAGAACATTTTTGTGATATTTTCTTATATTAATGTGTCAATATTTTTCTCCCATTATGTTTTCTCTTTTTTCCCTTTTCTCTGGAATTGTTGGTAGTCACATGTTGAATTTCCTGTTTTGATTCTCTAAGTCTGTTAACTGGTTTTGCTCTGTTCTGGGAAGGGTTCTTGATGTTTATTTTCTTCTTCTGTTGCATTTTTAACAATGGCTAATTAAAAATTTTAAGAACATTTAGATTGCTTCTTTTTCATAGTGTTTTTAATTTTTATCTTATCTCTCTGAGGATAGTAATTACAGTGTTTTGTTTTTTTTAAGTTTTCTGTTTAAATTCTTTTAATTCTCTTTGTTTTTATCTGTTCAATTTTTGTTTGTGTTGATCTCTCATGTCTGAGATTTTGCATCTTGGTGATCCTTAGGTCTCTATTTATATTTAAAAGTGAAAAAGGCCAACTGGTAGTTCTGTTTGCAGGGGGCCTTTCCAAGTGGTTAGTGTTTAACTTCTCTTCAGGCTAATTGGATGCAAAGCTGCTATTTTGTTGAGGAACCACTAAATATTAGTACGTGGATGTCTTTTCTCTGGGACTGTTCAGTTTCCCTAGGGAAGGACCTTCCATTCTGGGAAAATGATGGGGGGAGGGTGGGTGGAACAGAAAGTAAAGTACATTTCTCCTGGCTGATGCATTCTGGAATTAGAGAAGGAACAGGGTTAGATGTTAGAGCATTTCTGATGTTGACCATTGACTTGCCCCTTCCATTGCCCCCTCCCCTGCCTGCTCATGGTGTATCTATCTTGGAGCCCTAAGCTTTATTTTTCAGTTTCCGCACTTAGTCTACAGACTTGCAACCAATCTTCACCTCCCACCCCACCAACTCTCTGCCTCCAGCCTGTACTCATTGTATCCTTCCTCAAGTCTGAACTTCTCAAGAGTCCTGCAGGACAAGATTAGCACACTCAATGGTGTTTCCCCCTCAGCACACACTGCCTTATGCGACTACTTCAAAGTTAAACTTCCCTGGTCTTAATGCCATGGAGAGATGAGCTTGTTTTCATTTTGCAGAAAATCACAGAACTTTAAAACTGTGGCAGACCTGCAGTTAGCTTGCCTTACACCTGTGTAACCTCAGTTGAGCAGATATTTTCTATTAAAATGTCAAGTTTTGGATTAGTTGGAGTTGGAGCCATAATGGCTATCTTGGTAGCCATTTACCTTTTTGCATATGTACTAGTGTGACATGTTATTTTTAGAAACTGTCACAGGTTCCAGTGTGGTGTGATTGTAGATTATTGTACAGTGACTGTTCTAAAGGAGTGTTGTCAGTACACCACTGTAGCTAGTTTTCAGTTTTCAACGATAGTAGTAATGAAGGAAGTTTCTCCTGTTTTATTACATTTCCTCAAACTGAGAAATGTGTTGATTTCTAAGCAGTAAACCAATAATGAGATGCATTTTCTATACAAGTTTTTCAGTGTATGGGGATAGAAACATGTTATTTGAAGCAAGGCAAAAAAGGAAGTTACATAGTTTCATATAGTTAGTATGTAATAAGCCTTATTTGGATCAAAATGTTTTCTTTTGGGGGGATTAGAATAGAATGGGGTAGGAAGCACAGAAAGCTTAAAGAATGTGTTAATGAGGATTTACATAAAATAAAAATAAGACATCCTTGTTATCTAGTCATTGATTTACATTAATGTAACTTCATATATACATGGATGTAACAATAATACAAAGAATAACTTCTTATTGATCACATAGACATTTCATATTGTCTGTTGTTTAAATTGAATTATGCAAACCACAAATCCTAAAACTTAGACACTCCTTAAACAAAGAGACACTTAAAACATGCAACTTTTGAAAATGTTTTAGCCTACCTTAGAAACAACTAGGCTTCATTAGGACTTAACATTAGCTACTCTCTTCTATAGGCAAATGAAAAATATACCTGAGTAGGTGGTGCAGGTTATTTTTTTTCCTCCTAATAAGGAAAAGTATATTTAATGCATTTGGTATCAGACGTGTTTTTCTTTTTTTTAAAACTGGGCAGTTCTCTTAGGAGCAAGTAATTATTACTTACTATCTCTTTTGCCAATATCAAGTTATCTTACTTTTGAGAGAAATAAATGACTGGGATTTTCTTTTTATTTTTTTTTAAATAAAGATAGAAACCCCATTTATTTATTATACTGCACTACCTTTTTCTGATTCTGATCCTTCTCTTCCACTCTATTTTTTTTCTTTACTCCCAAAGGCAGACTCTTAAAATCTCCCTTTCTGTTGACTTTGTTCTTGGTCTTCAGTTTCTCTCTATTGAAAAGTTTCAGTCATTCCCTCATGCTACAGGGAATAGAACATTCTTGCAGGTGGTAATGTTTTGGACCACACAGATTTACTAGATTATTATTGATAGGTGGGCATACTGTGGCAACAGGAAAGAAGTCATAATTTTTCTCTTAGACCACATGTACTAGCCAGAGTTAAATAGAAAACCCAGAGCATTTTTTTTAATATTCCATTTGGTCAGATTATCTAATTGTAATTAATTATAGTTAATCTGAAAAGTCATTATGTTTGAGACATAATTGAGACTGTTAAATTTGTCTTAATCATTTATTTCATAATTGCTATTACTATATCTTAAGGAGTCAATTCTAAATGAAGGTAGCTTTTTTGGTGGGGAGAAGGGATTTGGAAGAGAAGAACTTTTAATAGTTTTTGACATAAAAACCTTCAGCTGCTCTTTAATGGTTTTTTTTTTTCTTTTTAAACATCTTTCTTTGACTTTGCAGTTCAAGTTAATGCAGAACAAACAAATCACGTGCTAGCAAATGAGAACTGAGGGACACCTGTGACCCCTGGCTGTCCTGAGCTGCTGAAGTGTAGTACCATTCGGCAGTGGTTCTAAACTTCACTGGGACATTCCTAGGAGATGCTGCTACTGTTCTGGCTATCACACTTTGACCAGTCTTTGCAGTAGAACAAGTATGAATTAATGCATACGATCCTTTCTGAATATGCTGTCCCCTTACAAACAAATAACAACAAAAACTCAAAAGGATTATGTAGTAGGGCTTACCTGGGTTGTTTTAGCCTGTGTAAAATCAAATATGATTTAAGTTTTAATTCCAAAACAACTTGTAAGTAGTGTACCTTGGACTGTTTTTATAGTAAGCTCCCCCTTTTTTATTTTGATTTTCATTAAATTAATGTGCTTTACATTTGTTATTTTAATACCTGACATGTGATGGCACTGTTTGGAGTTGGAGCTCTAGCAGTGAATTCCTCCTCCCTGGGACTGATGTCTGAGTTGGGGGAGGTTGGTAATAAATGTGTCAAGTTTAGGTAAGTTACTTGGGTAAGAAAATATAAGTGTTGAACATAGTTATTCTTTTTTTTTTTTTTTTTTATCTTTTTACATTTATAGAGAGAAATTATCTTTTTGTCTTCAGTGCATATTTATTTCTATTTTACTTTTTGACAGATAGAGAGAGAGACAGAGACAGAGACAGTTAGAGAACTGAACTGTGGGAACTCCCCAGTTCAGCACGTGGGTCCTGCCTGGGCCGGAGCCGGGATTCGATCCTCGGTCCTCAGAACATAGTTATTCTTGGTTGGTATTAATTATATATCTCTAATAGTTTCTTACTTATTAACAACTTCATAATATTTCCCGAACCTTAGATTCCAGCTATTCCATGTATTTTAGACTTTATTTCACTTTATTATGGTAAAGGTCAGTTAAACTACTTTCTCAGTATGGGCTGCATGAGCTTGTTATCTTATAAATACGTGGTTCTACATTTAAGCCTTGTGGTGTGATGTTTTGAGGCTAACTTGGTTTTAAGTTCTTGAACTTGAACGTCTGTAGAGGGCATATACTTTCTGTTGTTCATTGAAATGTTTACTGCTCTTTTTTATTCTTATACCAGGCCTTCTTTACTCATTTATGTTACTGATGAGAGCTTGTAGGCATTTGAATTTATAATGCCCTCTTTAAACGGTTTAAAAAGGAGTATATTATTTACATCCTGGAAAATCTAACCGAGACAAAATGTAGTAATTTAATGGTAATTTCATTTTTGTTTAGGTTCCATGCTTTATATTTCTTCTGATCAATCTGAACGTGTCTGTGGGCAGAGTTGAAAGCAGTTGATTCATTTCTCTAACAGGAGGATCTAGTTTTAAAGTTCAGTACTACAGACACACAGACACAGACACACACACTCATTCACTCTTTGGGGCTGTATGTGCCAAATGTTTAATCAGCCAAACAGCTAATATATTTGTGTATGTTTTTTAAAGATTTATTGTTTGAGAGAAGGTGAGAGAAATGGGGAGGGCCCAGAGCAGTGTCCATAGTTGTACATCATTAGTTGTGACATAGTTTCATTCCACACAGATGGATGTGGGGCTGTGTGGGGTAGGAACCAAACCTGGGGTCTCCTGCATGAAAGGTGAGAGCACCTTCGCCACCATGCTAACCCGGTGGTTACCAGTTGTACCGCAGTTCAGCATATGGGTTTGCACGGGCTGAGGCCAGGAATCGAACCTTGGACCTCACGATTATGAGGCAAGTGCTCAACCACTGAGCTATCCCGGCATTCCCTATTTTGTGTTTTTTATTTTATTTTTTTAATCAAGAGTTACGTTGAGATTAGCAAGGAAATAACAAATATCTTAAAGTTTCCTTGATTGTGATTTTAAGTGTTAATGGTAGATTTGTGTGAAAACCTAATTTTTGGCTAAGAGTATATATACCAACTAGTGCTCATTCTTCAAACTACCTGCTACTCTGCAAATGCTTGTCTGTTCTGCTGTTCTTTTGCTAGTATGGTGAAGATTGTTAGCTAGAAGTTATGTTAGCTAGTATCTTAGTCCATTCAGGCTGTTGTAACAGGATACAGTACAGTGGGTGGCTTATTTATTTCTCAGAGTTCCGGAGGCTGGGAAGTTCAAGATCAAGGTGCTGGCAGAGTCAGTCTGGCAAGGGCCCATTTCCTGGTTCCTGGAAGGCCGTCGTTTTTGTGGGTCCTCATTTAGTGGAAGGGGAGAAGGAGGTCTCTGGGGGCACTGATCCCATTCATGAGGGCTCCACTCTATGACCTAATCACTCCCAAAGCCTCCACCTCCTGATTTCATCACATAGGATTTCAACATTTGAAGGGAGGACACACACATTCAGTCCATGACAGCTAGCATGTAAGGTCAGCTGGATTGGCTTTCTATTTATTTATATTTCAAGGAAAATAGATGTGGAAATGTATATTGTATATATATACAGCTTTTACATATATATATATATATATGTGTATATATATATATGTATATATATATGGAAATATAGAGGGGAAATAGATATAGCTTTTTCTGGGATGTGGAAACAAGCTTTAAGATTTTCATCTGCAGCTCATCTCATGCCTTTTTCATTTTGGTTTTAAAGGCTCTTTTCCAAGATATGTAAAAGCTGAGCTTTTTAAAAGAAGTGCTGTGTGAAAGGCATCTGGAGGCTCCAGCAGTCACTGTTTCTATAGTCGGGCTTCGGGCTGGACTCACAGCTGCCCGGCTTTGCGTTTTCAGTTCTTTTTCCTCCTTTACCTCTTTGCCTTGGTGATTTGCTAGCATGCTCAGCGTCCCCTACCTGCAGTCATAGGTATAGTTTCTGCAGCTAAGCAGTTGAGCCCATGGGATTGGTATGTTGATTCGTGGCTTTCTGGGACTTAAAGTTTTCTTTCTGAGCATGTCATTTACTTTAAGTCTCAATTTGGTGTAGAGCAGGTAGTATGTGGTTTAGGTGCCTCACTGAGAGGGGATTCAGTAAGCATGAATCATATAGTGGGAAAGTGATTTATTTTTTAGGTTTTTTTATTTTTCAATCTTTGAATTCTCTGAAAGCAGGAAGGCAGGATAGTATTTTGTGCTAGTATGTAGCACTTCTCAATATCTTCCGTTATCCCATGTTCACAGGGAAAACAAGCTTCAGTCTCAGAAACTTTAGCAGGCAGTAGGATCTGGCTAGAATTTAAGAACATTGTATTTATTCCTATATTACCTTTTGTTTAATGGCAAATGATACTGTTTGATAGACCCCCCTACTCCTTTTTTTTTTTTTTTTAAGTGCAGTTAGTTTTAGGAGCAAGGGGATGATGCTAGGAAGCACCTGTTGGGGAGTGGAGACATGAGACAGGGAAGGTAAAGAACCAGTAAAGAAGTCACCACTATGAGCAACTGGAGCGTAAGCCCAGTGGGGAACTCTGGAGTCAGTGTGGCACACATGTGCACCTCATGGAGTAGAGGAGCTACTTGGGTCTTTACATGGAATTCTCATTAGTCATTCCTGTACAGTTCTTTTTGTTTTTAGCCTTATATGTAGTCAAATCCCTTTCTTCCGCATTCCCTTCAGTGTGGGCTATGTGATTTATTTGTAAATGAATAGTTCATTCCTTCGTTGCCCTTTAAATTAAATTTGTGTAAGCCAAAAAAAGTGGGCGAGGGGATTGATTTAAAGAAGATATTGAACAAAATGATATAAGTGGTACATAGATATGAGAAACATCTTGAACTGAATGACTAAGATTTGGAAATCAGTAATGTGATGGAAAGATGTTAGGTTAAGGCTTTGTTACCCAGAATGTAATTACTAGCCATGAACTTTTGGGGAAGTAAGCTCTCTGCTCCACAGTTTCTGGTAGAGTAGTAAAATACCCGATTTAGTAGTTGTCAGCCTTGACCTCCTGAGGTTTTGTTGGTCCATAAGACACACAGGCTGTCTTGGGTGATTTAGGTAGCTCTTTTTAACATTGGCTTCATTTCATTGTTGTGAAACAGCTGTCACTCTTGGATTTCCAAGTTGTTAGGACCGGCTTTTATAAATGCTTTGTTAAACCTCTAGTGAAGGAGTAAGCCAGTCAGTAGGTATGAGGTCAGCCTTCAGTGTAAGGCTCCAGTTCATTGATGTTTTTTCCATTGGGCTTATCCAAAGTGTAAGACAGTCAGAGCCTCAGTCAGAGGTATAGTGATATCTAGCAGCTACTGGTGGCATCATTAATCTCTGCAGGCTTCTAGCAACCTCTTTTTGTTACTGTGGTATTTGGACTTTAATTTCTGTAGTCATATGCTTAGGTAGATTTTTTTAGGGGTGTCTGTAAAGATTGATTGATGGGGTTCATAGTTTCTCAGAACCTTACTGTGGTTTAAGGATAGGCCATTTTGTCACGTCATTGACTGTGTATTGGAAGGTCAGTGCACGTTTGAGAAGCTCCACTGACAACAGATGCTCTCAAAAACCAACAGGGGAGACCAGTGATATTTGCTAGTTTTGGTATTATTTTTAAAGAAGGACAGATTCATAGTAATTCCTTTTAAAACCATAATTAACAGCTGCTTAAAATCCCTGACTAGGTTATTTTTTTTTAAAGTGGAAATGGGATAGTAACTGGGTTGTATATATTTAGGTGATTGGGGGCCATTGTGAAATTGGAAAGGAGTTTGATTGAAGGTGCAACACTGCTATAGTTTGTGTTTACTTTACATATGGTACATAGTAATATTTATTTTACTTTTTACTTCTAGTAATGAATGTTATAACTATTGAAGATTATAAGAGCACATACTGGCCAAAATTGGATGGTGCCATAGATCAGCTTTTAACTCAGAGTCCTGGTGACTATATTCCCATATCCTATGAACAGATATACAGGTAAGTCAAGATTTAATTTGTTGAGTTTAGGATGGTATATTGAGGTTTGTGGCAACTTGAATTATGACAGTATGTATGCATATAATATATAATATATAACTAAGACTAAGTTATGAGACTAAGTTATGTTCTATACACTTGTGGATTAGAGGTTTGATTTACCTTTTTGCTTCAAAATTGGTTTTCAAATCAAGATAGAGTTAACTTCACTCAACTAAACTGTCTTCCACCTCAGCCTGCCATTTCGGCTATATATAATGCAGAAACTATGGAGGTCAGCAAAAAAGGTAAAAATATGTATTTTTAGTTTTAGAGGGAGATCCTAGCTTAATTTGTTGATGTTTATTGACACATAATTCTCTCTGGTTATTTTGTTTCCCAGCTCCTGGTAGATGGCAGCAGCAAATTAGTGAGGAACTGGGGTGGGATATGAGATCAACCCAGTTACAAGAGGAGGAAGGGACAACTGTATTGTTCCACATAAGTGGTGCACAAAGTGGTTGTATTACAGATGTTTTTTGTGAGTTAGAAACTTTTTGCTCATTATCACTCTCTTCTGTATCTTGACATTCTTTAAAATGAGAGAGAAGCTGGTTTATAAGTAGTTGTCATAGTCAGACTCAGATTATCACCAAATACCGTACTAGATTATTTAGTACTAATAAAATGTGTAATGGAGTATTCAAAAAGATAATTATAGCTAGTGGTAATACTTACCTCTTCTATTTGAACACTGGGGCAGGGTAAATTTTTATTTAAAAGTTGTGATTGGTTATTATTTTCAGGCCTGACTTAATTTGACCAGTGGCTATATATCCAAAGTATGTTTTAACCTAAGGTTAAATTAAGTGCTTTATCATTAACTTGGTTTTCCTGTTTTGTTTTTTCCTCACAGTTGTGTGTATAAGTGTGTATGCCAGCAGCACTCGGAACAGATGTATAGTGATCTGATTAAAAAGATAACTAATCACTTAGAAAGAGTCTCAAAGGAGCTGCAGGTAAAGAGCTGATTGTATTGATTTTTGTTTCCTTGGGATTTCCTGATTGGTTGGAATCAGTCTGTGTTATATATGTTTGGAGGCTTGTTAACTTGATGATGATATCAATTTATAAATATTTTCTACGTGGATATTGACCAAATCATCTAATCTTTGGAATAGATTATTTAAAATTTTGACATAAATTGGGGAAAGTTTTAGATTGAATGTATTTCAGACTTAAATAAAAACTCCATTTATTTCAGACTTAAATAGATTCTATTTATTAACATGTCAACATTTATTTAAAATTTTATTTTTTTCTGTTAATTTCAGTATTTGGCAGCAATTGTAGTATAAACATGTGTATATTTTAAATTTTATTTCTGGAACTTTTTAAAAATTATCTTTTAAGAGAGGTTTTCTAAAATTTGCCAGTGTAAACAACTAAAGTCAGCACTGTTGATAAACCCCTTATAGAGGAATATTATCCCAGCTGTGAAATCTGGGGCAAGTTGTGGAAAATACTGTTTCAGGAAGCCCTTGGCCTCTTGACCCCCACCCCACCCTTCTCGGTCTCCATCAAGGTCCCAGTGCATGAAGGTCAGGTACTGTCTATGCGAGTGCCAGATCACAGTTCAGTTCTGGTGTAGAAGTAACATGATGTGTAGAAACGTCCTAAGCAGTAGATCACCAGGGTCCACACCACAGCTGGGCACTGCTGCAGCAGTTCTGAAGCATCCAGTTTCTAGGAAGTGCAGGGCTTGCCTTGGGCTTGGGTGTTGTTCCTCACTGACCTGTGGGCTGAGGTATCTTAGTCTTGTTTACCCTAAACAGTTGTTGCACTGAGTAGCTTTTCTTTCTTTTTTTTTAAAATTATAGCCAGAGCTATGTTTATCATAGCCAAAGATACTTGTATACTTTTTTGTTGTTAGTGTAAAATGTTTTTCATCCTTTTGCCATTAAATACAAAAATTTACTCATTTAACAAATATATTTAGTGCCTAGGCATTGTATATAAATTGTAGGTAAAACCCAAGATCTGTGCATTATAGCTTTGAATGACTTGCTTACTAATTCTTGACTCTACCCTCTTCCTGAATTCCCACATCTGGTTTGTTGCCAAATCCTGTTTGTTTCCTATTTCCCTCTTGTCACCTGTCCACTTCTGTTCACTTGCTACTACTTAGTCCCGGCCACCATCATCTCAGTTGTTTTCTGAAATGCTCGTCATAGTTGCTCTGCCTCTGCTCTTAACACCTCTAAATTATTCTTGCATTTCACTTGGAATGACTAAAGTACAAATCTGATTATCGTATTCCTCTGCTGTGCATACTGAACTTACTTCGGTTTCTTGTTTCATTTTATGTGCTGTGCTCTCTCACCTCTTGGCTTTTGCCATTTTAACCTGACTGCCTGAAACGGCCTTCCTTTTCCTCTTCCTTCATATTTTTGGTCATGTGAACTTAACATTTAGGTTGCATTTTAGATGTCATTTGTTTGGGGAAACATTCTTTAATAACCCATCCCCCCTTGTGTGGGTTTGGGGGCCCTCGTATGTGCCTCTGTAACAGGTAGCACGTTATTATAGTTCATTATGTATTGTAATTCCTTGTTTAGCTGTTTCCCTTTCCTGCACATCCCCCTATGATGTTCTGAGGGGGCAGACAGAGGGACATGTCTGTCTCCTTTACTGTGTTGTCAGTACCCAGCCCAGTATCTGATACATAGGAGGCACTGCATAATTAGTGAGTGAAATGTATATAGAGTGTATGTTTATGAATAAATATTTACTGTTTGAAAAAAAAATTTACTGTTTGTTGGATAGAGAGTTTTTCTATTAACAATCGGAGTTTAATCATGTTTTTTAATCTGAAGTCTAGATGGGCTTTGGGGTATAGGGAATATCAGAGCTTCATTAGATTAGCAAAGAATTCAGTGACTTCAAAAAGGATTGTTTTATTAACAGTTTTTCTATTGAAATAATATTAAATTTTCTTCTAAAACAAAAGGCTAACCATTTCAGTTTAAATTATAAGGAGAAAATACATATCGTATAAAAATGTATAATATGTATTATACTTGTGCTCTGTCTTCACATGTGGGTCATTCTTTTGACTTATATAGTTGTGAGCTGTTAAATTTATTGGTCATATATTATGATTTCTACTTGAGTAGGTTTTTCTTTTTTCTTTTTTTAATTGTTAAACTTATTGGGGTGACATTTGTTGGTAAAACTTACATAGGTTCCAGGTGTACAATTCTACATATTTTTCTTGTATTTAGGTTTGCCAGCACTGTAAGACCTCTTTTCATTCTTGCAGTTAGAATATTTCAGTCCCCCCTAATCTGTGGTTTCACCTCCAGGGTTTCATTTACAGTGGTCAGTCAGGATCTGAAAATATTAAATGGAAGATGTCAGAAGTAAGCAATTCATAAGTTTTGTGTGCTGTTCTGAGTGGCATGAGAATAAATCTCACACCATCCTGCCCTGTCTTTCCCAGGACATGAATCATCCCTTTCCTCAGCATATCCGTGCAGTATATGCTATTAACACCTGCCCGTTAGTCACTTAATAACTGCTTCAGTTATTAGATCAACTATCCAGGTATCACAGTGCTTGTGTTCAAGTAACCTTTATTTTACTTAATAATGGTCCCAAAGTACAGGAGTAGTGATGTTGGCAATTCCTACATGCCATAGAGAAGCCATGTGTTTCCATTAAGTGAAAAGGTGTAAGTTCTCAGTAAGGAAAGAAAAAAATCATATGCTGAGCTTGCTAAGATCTACAGTAATAAAAAGCCTTCTACCTCTGAAATTTCTAATTTATATGTTAAACTTTATAATAGGTATGTCTGTATAGGAAAAAATAGTATATGTAGGGTTCGGTCCTATTCTTGGTTTCAGTTACCTTGCGAAGTGTTCCATATGGTAGAGCCTGCCTTAACCTGGGTCTCTGGAGTGTGACATGGAGCAGACCCTCAAGATAAATGTATATAATAACATGAGTGAGAAAGAAAGCTTTGCTATACCCCCACCCCCACCTCCCTGATTTTTAGTCCTTTTTAGTCACAAAGTTGTGTAACCATTACCATTAATTTCAGAACATTTTAGTCACCCCAGACTACAAACCCAGTTTTCATTAACAATCACACTCTATTCTTTCCTTCTTTTTTTTTTTTTTTAATATTTATTTATTTATTTATTTAGACAGAGAGAGAGATACAGAGACAGAGACAGAGAGAACTGAACTGGGGGAGCTCCCAGTTCAGCATATGGTTCCGCATGGTCCGGGGCCGGGATTCGATCCTCGGTCCCCAGCGCTGCAAAGTGAGCGCTTAACCCACTGAGCCATCCCAGCTTCCCCTATTCTTTCCTTCTGTCAGCTACTGACAACCACTAATCTCCTTTTTGTCTCTGTGGATTTGCCTATTCTGGAATTTCACAGAAATGGAATTAGACAAATTTGCCTTTTTGTGTCTGGCTTAATTAACTTAGCATGATTTTTTCAGGGTTCATTTATGTTTATAGCATGATTAATATTTCATTCCTTTTTATGGCTCAATAACATTCCATTGTATGGTCATACCACATCTTGTTTATCCAAGCTTTGTTATTTTAAGTCACTGAGAGCTGGGGGTGTTGTTTTTGACTTGACACAATAAGTATTTGATTTGACAATATTTAGAATAAACTGTTTTACCCCACTACCTTATTTGGATAATTGAATTTGATGAATATCCATAACATCCTTTACTCTTAAAACTCTTAAATGGCACTTCCACATTTTGATTATTTATATGTACATCCCAAATCCACTAGAGCAATTGTTAGACATTTTCTGTCCATGTAATTTTGATAAATTTATTGTATATGTTAATGTACTTATCAATATGATAGTATATTTTCACTTTTTTATTTTTTTTTTTGAGATTTATTTTATTGATTTTTGACAGAGAGAAACAGAGACAGAGAGAGACAGAGAGATGGGGGAGGGCCCAGAGCAGTCTCCATAGTTGACATTAGTTTTCCATATAGTTTCACTCCACAGGCGGGCAGAGGGCTGCACAGGGCAGGAACTGGGCTGGGAGCCTCCCACATAGGTCCTGGCAAGAACTGAATTGGGGGCACTCCCCAGTTCAGCATGTGGGTCCGCATGGGCCGGGGCCGGGATTCGATCCTCGGTCCTTGGGGCTTCAAAGCGAGCGCTTTACCCGCTGAACCATCCCAGCTTTCCCTATTTTCACTTTTACCAAATAAAAATAATTCTGATGTGATCTAGTGGTTTTATAGTCAGGAACCCACTAGCAAATATGTTCCTTCCAATAGTTTCTTCATCGGTGATTTGTAACTTATACTGTTCATTATTACCCCCAGTAAACAGTGTTTGAACAGAGGTTTGGTTCCCAGGCTAGGACAGTAACAACAGTAATGCCAAGCCGAATTCAGGGATCTGAGGAGGAGAGATTGCAAAGAGAGGTGGGAAAGGAAGACGTAATGTTAGTCTCAAATAGGGCTGAATTTAGAATAGTTTAAATGAATATTTGTCAACTTTTAATTTAAAGGATATTAACTACATTTAAATCATTTAAATAAAATTTGAGTAGTTTTGATATCTTTTAAGCTGAAAGTACATCTTGATTAAGTTAAATATATTTGACTCTCAAACCAATTAATAATGGCAACTAATAGAAAATAAACCATAATCAGTCAACATTATTTAACTTTGATTCACTCTACTGACACCAGATTACATACAAAAAGCTTCACGGCCAAACTGCCAACAAACAGAAGATTCTGCTTAAAATCAAGCAAGGTTGCTTTGCTATTTGTGTTTTGTCCAGTGGGTGGCAGCATAACTCAACTTGTCTTGTATGTGGTCATTTGAAATTTTTATTAATATTTTTTAAAGGCTATAATTTCTATACCTGTTGAACTACAAAGTGTGTTTTAAAAAATCAAACAAACTTTCATTTCCCAAAATATGCTGTTTACTCCTTGATAGCGTGAGGAAGATTTTAGACAATAAGAAAATGGCCTATTGTACTTTCTACATAGATTTCAAGTAAAAGAAATATTGCCAACTGGTAAGTAGCTGTTCACATGCATATTCTACTGAATTTTTTTCTGAATAAGTTATTTGGATATCTATATATTAGTTCAAACTAGAACTAAATGCAGTTGTTGGAGCAAGTTTGTTATTGTCTCAGAGAATTTGCCAGTGACACACTCTAACCCCTCTTTCAGCCTATTGTCTTTCATTCTAATCAGTGTACTGTCATCCTGTGAAGGCAGGGCCTTTATTCTCTCCTCCTGTGCCCTCATAGAATGTCACATAATGCCAGGCCCCAAAGAGAGACCTAGTAAAAGTACTTAGCAGTTGATAACAAGCATATGCTTGCTTTACAGCTGAGATTTAAAACAGCGGCCTGAACTCAGAAAATGGAATCTGTGATGAGAGGGAGACTCAAACCACCGAAATAAAGAACAGTTATTTGCAGTTGTTCATTATTGCAGTGTACAGAGTACACTTGTGAGTTGTACTTTTTAAAATAACTTGTCTCCAAACAAAAAGTGTATGTCCTTAAATTGGAAAAGATGAGGGAAAAAGTTTTTAAAAAGTAGGCAAATAGGAATAAGTGGTCGTTTTTGCTAGGTGTTAATGGATGAAGTGTATAGGAAAGTGAGAAGTCATCCTAGTCCATCTGACTTCTTTGGATATTTTCTCTATTAAGCAGTCAGTCATTGGACTTTTTGTAACTGCTCTGTTTCCTAGCTAGTCAGTTTAAATGCTAGCATTTGAACCTAGATTTACCTCATTATTATGTGGACAAGCTAAAGGAATCCAGGGTTACAGAGGCTAAACTGTAATTCACTTTACTGTTCAAGCTCTTTGGAAAATGAGGAAAGTCTTATTTTAGAAATGAATCAAGAAGAAATATCCATATCATAGTAGTAATAAAATAGCAATTACCTTTGGGAGTTAAGAGACCTAAGAGAGAAATGTCTTCTGGGCTCACTTTTACTTCCTTATTATTGCTTTTAATTAGAAAATCATTCTTACAATTTATATTGAGAGCATCTAATATGTATATTATAGCTAACGGTGTCTGAGATTTATTTGCCTTCTACATAACTTACCAGTTTTTAGATAATCTATGGAAACAGTATCTGCAAAGCAGGAATGGGAATGGAGTAAGAATGGGGTGTCAGGTGTATTTGTGTATCTGGGAGGGAATTTCATTTCATTTTTTTTTTTAAAGATTTATTTATTGTTTTTGACAGAGAGATATAGAGACAGAGAGAAGGGGGAGGGCCCAGAACAGTCTCCATAGTTG
>PVKE010012061.1:0-39040 GCA_004027555.1 Craseonycteris thonglongyai
TGACACTACCAAATATTCAAGCTAACTGACTGTGTTCTTCGATGAGTCGAGTCGTAACTGTTGCGTTCACGCGTTGCGTCCGGTGACAAGTGTAACACATAAGTCAAAATATATTGTCTGGGTGGGCGGAGATCACAGTGTCAGGCTGTCAGAATTCTAGGAATTTATGACCTTGGCAAATTCCCAGAATGCATTAAACTATTGCTAGAAAGTTTTGTCTTCTACAATCACTTCAAAGTCCATGGTACATGGAATTCCACCCCAGACATTGCGAGCGATCGACGACCGACCAAAATTGGCCTCGCGAATTCCACCCCAGACATTGCCAGCGATCCAAGATCGACCAAAATTGGCCTCGCGATCGACGGGTCGACCACGATCGACTTGTTGGCCACCCCTGATATATAGTTAAGTATTCTAACATCTCTGTTGTCTAAACCTTGGTTTTCAGCTTGGCTGCACATTAGAATTCTCTGGAGAGCTTTAAAAATACTGGTGCCTGAACCCCAATCCCAGATATTCTGATTTATCAGTTTTAAAAGGCTTTCCATTGATTCTAATCTATCTAGCAATAGAAGCACAAATCTGGAAGTGTTTCGGTTTAGGCATAGGATGCACTTCAATTTCATCTAAGATATTATTCAGCATAGAATTTGTCTCAACACTCATAAGGACATGCAGTAAATATCTATAATTCTTTGTACTATTACTACACATATCTAAATGTTGTATAATTTCTTAATATTTGACTATTTTGGTACCTCTTTTGCATATCTCTTGCATAATGGGAAATATGTATTAAACATTTACTATGTAGTACATTATGTGTATTACCTCAATAATCCTTATAACTTAATGAAGTAATATTCTCCATTTTGTTGATGAGTAAATGGAGGCTTATAGAGGTTAAGCAACAATCCCATTCTGCTGGAAAACAAAACTGGAATTTCAAACCAGATTTATCTGACTCCAGGGATGCTAGGTTACCTATAATAGGTATTCTCAAGAAATTCAACTGACCCCAGAGTCTCTTGCAGAATGTTAATTTACTGGTTAAAAATGAGTGGTGCATGATCATACCAAGGCAAGGTACTTAAAATACCTTTGAGCATTTATTGCTACCCTAAGGAGAATTGAGTCCATACTTGTCTAAACATACCAACCATGAGAGCACAAAGACTAAGATTGGATCTAAGAAACTGAGCCTTCTGGACCTGGCTTTTCCATTATGTAAAAGCAAAAAATAATTTCTGCTTCCTTTTACTACTTCATACAAAACCATGAAGTATGAATTTGGTCATTATTTGTATAAATATTATCTTATAAGTAACTATCTGTTTAATCCAGATCAATTGGCTTTTTTAGAAGTAGTTCCTTTTTTCTGACTATCTTAAGTGAAAAGCAACATTGTATACATTATGAATTTTTTAGTGACAGTACATTGAATGATAGCCCTTTTGAAAAGGCAAATGGCCAGTGGGTTAAGACTCTAACACCCCATAACCACAGAATTGGGCTCCTTAACAGTAGGATTGAGTGATAGATTACGTATTATTGAGCCTCTTCTGGGTGGGGTTATGAAAACTTTTCCCTGTGTCAGTTTCCCTATGTATCTTTTACCAGATTCTCATAGTCTGTGATCAAGCTTGCATTGATCACCAAATTCTTCTCTTCTTTGCCTTTAGTTTGGATATACTCTACTTAATGCTCCAGAAAAGGGAATATCAAAGCAGAAAAATAGCAACATTTTAGTTATGTAGATTTTCTCCCCTTTCTTCCAAAGGTAGTACATCATATAGCACATTTATTTCTCTAAACTTGTCTTTTGAGAAAATAGTTCACCATTCAAGGTTACTCTCAGTGACATAACATACAATAACAGCAGTGAACACTTACAGATAGTACTTCTTGTGGGTCAGGCATTAAGTCGTATATACTCTAACTCATACACTCCTTGAAAGTAGGTAACTATTTTTATAGTTTTTATAAAATATTTTATAGTTAACTTTTGTAGTTGAGCAGATCAAGATGCAGAGAAGTTACGTCAGAAGATCACATAGGTAAGTGGAACTAGAAATCTGATCCAGTCCAGAAGTTATCACCCTTGGTTCACCCAGGAAAATCAGCAGAAAAAGCAGGCTCAAAAGATTGAGAAAGGAGCACTGGAAAGAATTTGTTTGGCTGAGGTGACTGAGAAAGATGTGACCTTCAAGAAGGCAAACTGGTTAGGACATTGTTTTATCTCACATCTGGAATTTCAAGGCAGTAATAAATGACTCGGGTTATTTGGAAATGAATCTTCATGTGAAATAGCACAATTTTGTTGCCTGTGGTTTTATTCCTCATGATCTAGAGAAATTTGTTAACAGAGTAGAAATGTAGTTGAAGATGTTCAAATGAGTATACTTAGCCTCTTTTGGACTATAGTTTTTTTAATGTAGTTTGAGAATTTACAAATTTCTCTTAAATGCATAGTCTCACTTCATGCTCACAGTAACCGTGGAATATACTGCTATCTTTTCAAGGCTTGGATGAAGTACCTAATTTGCCCAAGGTTTACACTGATTTCTAAGTAGTAGAGCTGGCCATATGTACCACACTACACTGTATCTTTAAGACCGGTTATCTTGAAAGCTTCTAGAATATGTGTAGTTAAAAAAGGTGTCTCACAATATACAGAGGCATTGTCTATACTCCGTACATGAATAAGGACCTTAATAGGTATTAATGATCTTTGTCCCCAAATCTTCGCCCTAGGGCCGTCAAAAAGGCTTGGGAGGCGGGCTGGGCTGGGCGGGAGACAGGGGTGACATTGCGTCCAAGAGGCTTGGTGGGCTCACCTCAGGGTGCAAAATGTGGATGAATGCGGCTGGAGAGCGGGATGTGAGGGCAGGGAGGGTGTACAACAGGGGATTAATCTCGTGGTTTTGAGGAGAGAGCAAACCTCACCCCCCACCCCCCACCGTTTCCCTTCCTTGGAGAGGACGGTTTGGAGGCGGGTGGGGAAGGCGCGCCCTCGAAGCACCCGCGCTCCCGTCTCCCCCCCAGCTCGCGAGGCCAGCGGCGATGGCCGGGTGCATGGAGGGTGGGTCCCGCCGCAGGTGTTAGATCCGCTTGCGGGGTTGGAGCGCCTGGCCCGGTCCCTCACCCGGCCGGCCCCCGCCCCATCCGCCGCGCAGCCGCGCCGGGAGGGCGGAGCCGGGCGCGCGCCGGGGTCCTGCGCACCGCTCGGTCTGGGGCAGCGCGGGGCGGCCTCAGCCGGCGTGGCGCGCGCTGCGTGAGCGAGGTCGCGCGCCTGCGCGCACGCCCGGCGAGTGAGGGAGCGAGCAGCGGTCGGGCGTGAGTGTGTGTGGGAACGAGCGTGTGTGTGTGTTGGGAGTAGGGGCGAGGGCAAGCCAGAGCGACCGCGAGGCTGTGAGAAAGTGGGCGAGTGTGCGAGCGCGCCCGGCCTGGCTGCGGGAGCCGCGGTGGCGGAGGAAGAGGGAGGCGGCTCCCGGCGTACTGACCACCCCCTCCCCCGTCTCGGACCTCCAGCCCGCCCGGCAGCCCGCGTTCCCCTCGGAGGCCCCAGCCGGGCTCCGCTGGCCAAGCGCGAGAGAACAGCCTCCTGAGCCAGGTGAGGGGTCCGATTGCTTCCCTCCTCCGGTGTCAGGGTGAGATGGAGGCGCACCCGCCCCTTGTCCCCCTCCCCGCAGCTGGCGAGTTCGGCCGAATGGACTCGGCAGCGAGCGGGGGGCTTGGCCCGGGGAGTGACCAGGGCTCGGGGTTTAGGAAGGCCGGGGGTCTGTTCCGAGCCCGAGGCGGTGGGAAGCGAGGCAGAACCCGGGCTTGTTGGGTGTGGGGGGGAGAAGGGGGCCGGTGATGCCTTGTGCGCGTGACTGGGAGCGACCTCGGGCGTCAAGTATGGTTTCCCTGCTGTGAGGGGGTGTGGTAACTGGGAATGCGCGGCGCTAACCTGTCCCCGAGGGTGGTAGTCTCTAATGCCCCTGCTTCCATCAGACAGATTCCTGTGGTGTGACCGAGGGAGGAGGGTGTGCTGTTCCTCCTGCAGGCACGATGTTTTTAATTCCATGTTTTCCTCCTTAACGTGTACATTTAGAGAGTGTGACAGTCATTCCTCATTCCTTTGACAGCCTCTGCACAAGAATGGGGCGACAAAATAATTGCTTGTTTTGGTCGATTTTTAAAAAAACACATGACCCTGATGCAACCTGTACCTCCCCTACTCCCCCTTATAAAAGCCGACCTAGTTAGGAAATAATTTCAGATTTACTTTACTAATTTATCCTTATGTCTGCTGGCAGATTGGTAATCCCAGTATTTTATCCCATTTGTGTTTATGAATAGAGATGGAGCATTAGTTCTATTTTATGAGTGGTTTTATTATACTAACCGTCTTGAATGTACCTTCGATGCAGATTCTTTCAGTGTGCCGCTATTTTTCCATTAATTACGAAATTGTTCCCACATCTTTGTGGAGTTGGGTTAAATGCCAAATCTGTATGGAGAGTATATGGGCAATTTATTCTGGGAGATACTCTTTTTTTGTGGGTTGCACATGTTTTATTATATTTATAGATGTTCTTAACAGCTAACCATTAAAATTTAAATATTTAAATTTTATTTGAATTCTTTCACAAGATTGGGCACATTAAAGGTCATTTCTTTAAAAACAATTCATTGTCAAAATACTTTTAAGATATGCATTTGGAATAAAACATTCTCTGAAATTCCAGTCGTGGAGATTTAACATTTATTTCCTGTCTTTTAGAATGAAATACTCTAAATTAATAATTCGATTTTTTTTTTTCTAATGGTTACTGTGTGTTACTTGGTTAGTGTGTCAAAGGGGAGGAGGCCTATTTTGTTTTGAGATTATCTTTTGTTTACTTCTATCCTGGTTAGTGCTATTAATTTTCTTCTTTCATGTCATAGATTTAGTTGTTAGTTTGGCAACATGGCTGTTGATGTTTTTATCTTTCTGTCTCCCTTTTTTTCTCTCTTGTCTTCTCTTATCCCCACCAGGTGCTGGAGTCTGCTTGTCGGGGAGGGGGGCAGTCTGTGATTCTGAGAACAGAGAGCCAAGAAGGGGAACAGCAAATTCAGTCACATACAATCCTCTCCTCAGTCAAGAGCCACTTTTTTCTTCCCGCCTTACCCCTCAGGGGATAAGGACCTGCATATCTAACCTTTAGACTTCTGACTACCAGTTAAAATACCACTTATCTTAGTTTCTGTGGGCATAGCTTAAAAATTTTTTTTCTATTTCCTTAGAGTCCCTCTGAGAGCATCTAGGGTTGGAGCAGGAGAGTGACATCAACAAACTACCCTCCCTCCCCCTCCCCCGCCCCCCCCATTCATCCAGTTCCCTTTTCCTCTTCAGAGGGAAATTGCCAGCAACATTTAAAAATCCTCTACCCCTTCCCAGCCATATTGTGAAGAAGCACACTAAAGTGAACATTCTGATTTCCTTTGACCAATGAACACCAACCAAGCTTGAGGCATTGGTTTGTTGGGACACAGGAGGAATCAAGTCATTTAAAATAATCTCCCCATCCTTCCTTTGCCCAATTAGTATCCACCTGGGATTTGCTACTGGGGTAAGTCACTAGACTGATGTCTCAAAATTTCTCCCCACCCTTT
Source organism: Craseonycteris thonglongyai (assembly GCA_004027555.1). NCBI lineage: Eukaryota > Metazoa > Chordata > Mammalia > Chiroptera > Craseonycteridae > Craseonycteris > Craseonycteris thonglongyai. Next base: position 5,644 of record PVKE010012061.1, read on the forward strand.
CACCTGAAAGACTGAACAACCATGAACCCTGGAATGGGTTGTGGGAAGGGATCAGAGCAGAAGGAGTTGCCCTACACTTTGGGAAGTAGCTTTTATCATCTTCCCTTGGGGAGCAGGCATAGAGACCTAAACTGAGTGAAAATGGGTGGAGGAAGAACTTCTATACCCACGAACAACATGTGAAGAGTGAGAGAAAACCAAACATAAAGTAAGGAGGGTGAGTTGTTGTACGTTGCTTGCTGACAACTATTTTGTGGGGGGGTACTTTAGTGATGTGGATTTGTAAAAAGAATTTATGACAGGTTAGTTTAAAAAGAGTATACTCTGCAAGTGGGATTAAATAATAAGGATATGAGAAAAGAGCCTTTAGAAATTTTAATGGCTATGTTATTTTAAAATCCGAGGCAGTAGATTGCAGTAGAACAATGAAAGAAGTATTATTTTTTAAATGTTAACCGTACTGGCATGTGCAGTTGTTTCAAGATAGGTTGAATGAGGAAGATTAGGTACAGATGTTGGGTAAATTGTCTTTTATTACTTGGGAATTCTTTTGCTTATCATATTAAGGGTTGCTAAGAAATAATATAGTACCTACAAAAATATCTGTACATAATGTATTTTAAATTCATGTGCCATATGTATCTGTGTACATGTTAAGTTTGCAAAAAAAGAAGTACTTTCTGGCTTCATAGTAACTAATGCCATGGTGTTGTTTTCAGTGTTTTCTTTTCCAATGTTTTTTTTTCCTTTTAAAATTGGCTTGAAGGACAAAAGCCACAGAGCTCGCCAGCTCTACTCCCTTAGAGCCTGGTCTGCATGGAACCCATCTGCTTACATCTTTTTTCCTTGCCTTACTGAACCCCCCCCCCCCCCCGCAACTTTAAATGTTAACAAAGGTAATTATCTCAGGTTCAATTGTATGTATAATGACAATTGAAAGTAGCACTAGGCTTGAGTTATGTGTTTATAGAAGTAGCAATTTTTGATAGCTGTGTATAGATTGTATGGGATACACACTTGGCATTTAATATTGAAAATACTCTTTTTATACTCTTATGATTCAATATAGGAAGCTCCTTTAAAATAACTTCTAACTCTTAACTTTGGTCTGGCATATATGAGGTTCTGTGTTTCCTACTGGAGGTAACAGCAAGGATTCTGTCTTCATGGAGTTTACAGTCCAATTTCATTGTTTCCTGTACTTTTCATCTGTCAGTCAATTCCCCTAGCAATGTCTGGAGAGTCTACTAGATTCTTATATGGAATGTATACCAATTTGTGAATTGATGAATTAGCAAAACAAATTTGTGTAAACATTGATACGTCCAATTCATTTTTACTACCATTCCTTAAAAATGGCAACACATTACCAAATTGTGGCTGGAAGTCCAAACCTACCCCTTACTTAAATGTTCTTAATCTAGTCAGCTCCTTATAGTCCATTCTTCTCTCTCTCTGTCTCACTCACTCACTCACTCTCTCATACTATTAATAGGTCTCTCTCAGCCTTTTAATACTAGCTCTTGGCTTCATGTTATTTTTTAAGAATAAAGTTTTCAAAATAGAACAAGGATTTGCTACAGAAGAGAAGACCAATTCTCTGTTAGTGCTCTGCTGTCCCATGTTTGACAGCATTTTAGACTTTGATACATCTTGAAAACTAAATCTTAGAAATTCATGCAGATTTGCCCAGATACCAGCTTTGGAACTCCCTGATGCTTTGCAGTTATCAGTTGTTAGCATATCTATAAAGCCTTCAGCTGAAGTATATTCGTAGTAATATTCAAATGTTCAAAGGCAATTGCCCAAAATTTACCATGACAGGTACAATGAACTTTGAGCTATACTGTGCACTATGTCTCAGGAACATTTTTCAAATCTTGTGCCAGGCTGTAGAGATACTTTGACATATCATTCCTCTGTTAAGTGAAATCATTAGAAATTTTATTTGCATTCCAGAGATAATTTTTTTTTTTTTTTAAGTTTATTAGGCTTTATATAGCATAGACTGTTTTGGAAATTTTAGCAACTAAGCTATAGGTAATTTAAACAACTTTTTTTCTCACCTTTTAGTTGAAAATGTGTAAAAATTTTTATGTTAATTCCTCATGACATTTCCCCCCCATTTTCCAATTTTCCTTTGATTATGATTATATAAAACCAAATTTCTCATTCATTTTTAAGTACATAAGCTAGTAGTATTAACATTCCTATTGTTGTACAGCTATCAGCATATCCATCTCTGGAACTCTTCATCTTGAAAAACACACTATATAAAACAATAACTCAAAATAAAAATAAATAAATAAAAATATATTAAAAAAAGGGGAAGCCGGGATGGCTCAGTGGGTTAAGCGCTCACTTTGCAGCGCCAGGGAACAGGGATCGAATCCCGGCCCCGGCCCGTGCGGAACCATATGCTGAACTGGGAGCTCCCCCAGTTCAGTTCTCTCTCTGTCTCTGTCTCTGTATCTGTATCTCTCTCTCTGTCAAAAATAAAAATAAATAAATAAAAATATATTAAAATAATAACTCGGGAAAGCTGGGATGGCTCAGTGGGTTGAGCGCTCACTTTGTAGCTCCGGGGACCTAGGATTGAGTCCCGGCCCAGGCCCATGTGGACCCATATGCTGAACTGGGGTGTGCCCCCAGTTCAGTTCTTGCTAGGACCTTTGTGGGAGGCTCCCGGCCCAGTTCCTGCCCTGTGCAGTCCTGTGGCCACCTGTGGAGTGAAACTATATGGAAAACTAATGTCAACTATGGAGACTGCTCTGGGCCCTCCCCTTTCTCTCTGTCTCTCTCTGTCTCTGTTTCTCTCCGTCAAAAATCAATAAAATAAATCTAAAAAACCCCCAAAAAACAACAACAAAAACAATAACTCCCCAACAACTCCCTAACACCTGGCAACCACCATTCTACTTTCTTACTGTGAATTTGACTACTTTAGATATCAGAGCATAATGTCTGCAAGGTTCATCATATTGTAGCACATATTCTTTTTTATTTTATTTATTTATTTATTTTTAAAAGATTTATTTTTATTGTTTTTGACAGAGAGAGAGAGATACAAAGACAGAGACAGAGAGAAGGGGGAGGGCCCAGAACAGTCCATAGTTGCACATCATTGGTTTTTCCACATAGTTTCATTCCACAGGTGGGAGTGGGGCTGCACAGGGCAGGAACTGGGCCCGTTTTTACCCCGGTGAGAACTGAACTGCGGGCACTCCCCAGTTCAGCATATGGGTCCACATGGGCCGGGGCCGGGATTCGATCCTCGGTCCCTGGCACTGCAAAGTGAGCTCTTAACCCACTGAGCCTACTTTCTTGGTTAAGTTTATTCCTAAGTATTTTATTTATTTATTTTTGATGCAATTGTAAATGGGATTATTTTGTTAATTTCTCTTTCTGATAGTTTGTTATTGGTGTGTAACAATACAACTGATTTCTGAATATTAAGTTTTTAATCCTGCTACTTTACTAAATTCACTTATCGGTTCTAATAAATTTTTGGTGGAGTCTTTGGGTTTCTCTAGATATAGTATCATGTCATCTGCAAATAATGACAACTTTATTTCCTGTCCCATTTGGATATTTCTCTTGTCTGATTGCTGTGGCTAGAACTTGAATAAAAGTGGTGAAAGTGGGCATCCTTGTCTTGTTATGGATCTTAAGGGGAATGCTTTTAGCTTTTCCCCATTGAGTTTGATATTAACTAAGGGTTTGTCATATTTGGACTTGATTATGTTGAGATAAATTCCCTCTATTCCCACAATGGTGAGAGTTCTTATCACAATTGGATGCTATGGACACAGTCAGTAGTTTCATGGTTACCCTATGGCATAGGGTAAAGGGGAAAGTGGGTGGGAGAGTGGGAGGAGGAGTCATCAAATATATGATGATGAAAAGAGCTGATTCTGGGTGCTGAGCACATAATGCAATGCATTGACAAATGTAATGTGGAATTGTACACCTGGAAACTATGTAATTGTTACCAATGTCACTCCAATAAATTTAACAATAAAAAGTAAATATATAAACGGATGCTGGATTTTGTCAAATGCTTTTTCTGCATCTAATCATATGACCATAATGATCTCTATTTATTTTGTTTATGTGGTATATAATGTTAATTGATTTGCAAATATTGAACCAATCTTGCATGCCAGGAATGAACCCCACTTGATTGCGGTATATGATCTTTTTAATGTATTGTTCAATTCGGTTTGTTAATATTTTGTTGAGTATTTTAGCATCTGTGTTCATTAGGGATATTGGCCTATAATTGTCTCTTTTTTTGTAATGTCTTTGTTTGGTTTTGGAATCAGGATAATGGTGACCTCATAAAATGAACTTGGGAGAGCCTTCCCTCCTCTTAGATTTTTTGGAATAGTTTGAGGAGAGCATAAATTCTTCTTTGAATGTTGGGTAAAAGTCACCTGTGAAGCCATCTGGTCCAGCACCTTTGTTTGTTGGGAGCTTATTGATTATTGATTCAATTTCACTAGTAATTTGGTTGGTTCAGATTTTCTGTTATTTCTTGACTCAACCTTGGAAGACTGTATGCTTCTAACAATTTATCTATTTCTTCTAGATTGTCCAATTTGTTGGTTTATAGTTGCTTGTAGTATTTTCTTAAATTTTTTTGTATTCTGTGGTGTCGGTTATCAATTTTCATTTATTTATTTATTTATTTCATTGTTTTTGACAGAGACAGAGAGAGACAGATACAGAGAGAAGGGGGACAGTCCAGAGCAGTCTCCATAGTTGTACATCATCAGTTTTCTTTTTTTTTTTTTGTTAAATTTATTGGGGTGACATTAATTGATATCAATTACATTGTTTCCGGGTGTACAATTCTACATTACATTGTCTATACATCGTATTATGTGCTCACCACCCAGAATCAGCTCACTTTTCACCACCGTATGTTTGAACATCATCAGTTTTGAATATGGTTTCATTCCACATAGGTGGACAGGGGCCACACCGGGTGGGAACTGAGCTGGGGGCCTCCTGCATGGGAGGCACACCTCTTCGAGCTAGGGGCCCGAAATGGGGGCCTCCCACACCAGTATTCACTATTTGATTACCTAGGGCTGCAAAGTGAGCACTTAACCCACTGAGCCATTCTTGCTTTCCTAACTTTTCATTCTTACTGCATTAATAATTATTTGGGTCCTCTCTTTTTTTTCTTTAAAGATTTATTTTGTTGATTTTGACAGAAAGACAGAGACAGAGAGAAGGGGGAGGGCCCAGAGCAGTCTCCATAGTTGTATGTCATCAGTTTTCAACATGGCTTCATTCTACACAGGTGGATGTGGGCTGAGCAGGGCCGTAACTGGGCTGGGGGCCTCCCGCATGGGAGGCATGCCCCCTCAAGCCAGAGACCCAACCAAGGGGTGAGAACCGAACTTGGGGCCTCCCGCTGGGAAGCACACCCCAGTTCAGCATATGGGTCCGCATGGGCTGGGGCCAGGATTCAATCCTTGGTCCCTGGGGCTTCAAAGCGAGTGCTTAACCCACTGAGCCATCCCAGCTTCCCCCCCTCTTTTTTTTCTGGATGAGTATGGTTAAAGGTTTGTCAGTTTTATCTTTTCAAAAAACCAGCTCTTATTTTCATTGGTCTTTTGTTACTTTGTTATAGTCTTGATGCAGAGCTTTGACTCTGGAAATCTCAGTTTTGCTCTTTAGTTCTTTAACTGATTGGATGAGGCCTACTCACATTAAAGCGGGTAATCTCCTTTACTCAAAGTCAGCTGATTATAGGTGCTAATCACATTTACAAAATATCTTCACTGTAACACGCAGGCTAGAGTTTGACCAAACAGTTGGGCATCGTTGCCTCACTAAGCTGACACAAAGTTAAATCATCACAATGGGAAATTCAGATGTTGGAGCAGGTTTGTGGTAACAAAAAATAAAAATTAATTTTTTTATTTTCTCAACTGGGATGCTAGGGGTGCCATTAATTAGGGAGGCCCAGTAGGCACATTGAGATATGATTTGCAATTCAGTTTAGAGCTTCTGGTTGGAGAGAGATATTTAGTAGGTCAGTGATATATTCAGGTTTCAATGATAATTGTTGAAACTTGTCTGAGGATGACATTTCTAGAGAAAGGAGAGGATTTAAGAATGAAACCTTGAGAGTTTATGTACAGAAGGAGAGCTGTCAGGAAAAAAGAGACAAAAAAAGGATTGATTACAACTCAAGGCATGCATATTTGTTATTTTTCTCTCTAAATCTGATCCAGCTTCTGTATTTTAAATCCAAGACAGAATGATGTCATTGAAAGCACATCTACAGTAATTGCCAAATGGAGTAAATTTTAGTTTATTAGTATTCATTTTTTTATTCTCTAACCTTTATTCTTTTTCAGTCTTTTAATTCTGAGTTCATATGCTATGTCTTAACTGGAATAAAGAATTTTCCTAATAGTAAGAGATGCCCTAATATCTTCAGGTGGTAGATTGTGATTTTGCTTTTAACCTACCAGAATAATACCACTGGGAAGGGGCCTCACAATAAAAGTGAATTGAATCACTTTATGATTTCCATTTAATTAGCCTTGCCTAGACTATTTGAAGATGACAGTGACTTTTCTTTTTTAATGGTTTGCCTATCCAGTTTACATGGGAAAACTAGCCCTAATATAAAAGTAAATTCTTTCTGAAGTTCTCTTTATTAAAAAAAAGCTACTATTTATTTGGTATCTGACATTCACATACACATTGTTTTCCATGTTACTCGGGGTGAAATAAAGAAATGGAGGATGGAAATTAGTTGATCTGTGCTTACCTTCTGAGAAATATTATAACCCAATGCATAAGTGGACATTTGCAAATACTGTATTTATCTTATACTGTTGGAGAATAAACACTTTTCTAACATATCTTACTAGGTAACCAAACCAACTCCTTTAAATGTTAGAGGAAAATAAGGAACCATTTTAATTTACAGGGGATTCTTTTTAGTCTTTTAAAATAATGACTATACATTGAACTTTTTTTTTTAAGACTTAGGACAGTCATTTATTTAGTGTCCTTTTGTGGTCCTGGATTGTATAAATTTGTTATGCTTTTGACTTCTTAAAAAGCTCTTATGTTCTTTTTCCTTGATGTTAATGGATGGGGAAAACATAAAAGTAGTTGTTTTAAAATATTAGGAGAGGAGGAGGCCATTGGAGGAGGTGCCAATTTGCTGGTCACCTCCCGGCCCATTAGAAGGCTTTGATGAGCAGGCTGTGGCGATGAGGGTAAGGGTGACAGGTGATCAGGAGCCTCTTGCCTTTGGGATTAGAGAGTCTTCATGTGAACATTTCTTGGGTATGGTTAGATGTGAATCTCAATAGAGCAGCCTTAAAAAGGCAAGCAGCCACTGCAGTATCAGCCCTGGGCACTGAGGATGGGCCAGCTACTCGTCTTCCTGTGGAAACAAGAGAGAGCTATTGGGTAGAGAGGTTGTGTCCTTTCATTTCCTGGAAATAAACTGGTCTCTGGAGATCAGTATAAAATTATAATGGATAAAAACATCTGGACAGGTGTCACTTGAAGATACTAGCACCAATGGAATTATAATTAATGAGCTGAAAGTTAAGAATCAGAGGTGCCCTTTACAAACTGGGGATGTTATCTACTTGGTGTACAGGAATAATGAGTTGGAACACAATGTGGCATACCTTTGTGAATCTTCATATGAAAAGCAAGTTATAACACATTGTTTTGAAGCTGATTAGTAGTTTCAGGTAAGCAGATGACCCCCACATCCTGCCATGTTTCTTGCGACTTAGGTAGGCTTTGAGAAACCACTGTTTTTGACACTAATGTCAGACCTCTGCAACACAGCCTCTACTTCTTTCATAGTCTTTTTTTGCAGGTCAGAGCATTTCTCCTGTTCCAAATCCTAGGGTTCAAACATCCATTCTAAAAGGATGTGATCCAGTTATGGCGATATCTCTAGCTTTGCTTCAACTCTTCCAGACAGAGAGGGGATGTAATTTTTTGTTTTTTGCTAGCACCCTAGGATGAAGAGAATTGGAGCCTATTAAGAAAATGAGGGGAAGCCGGGATGGTTCAGTGGGTTAAGCACTCACTTTGTAGTGCCGGGAACCGGGGATCGAATCCCAGCTCCGGCCTGTGCGGAACCATATGCTGAACTGGGAGCTTCCCCCAGTTCAGTTCTCGTTCTCTCTCTCTCTCTCTCTCTCTCTCTCTCTCTCTCTCTCTCTCTCTGTCAAAAAAAAAAAAAAAAAAAAAGATTATTGAAAAAAAAAAAAAAGAAAATGAAAAGAAAATGTAAGAAGATGGGGGAGCCTAATCTGAACATGCAGTTGTTTGTTGCATGCCAATGTAGAAACACCCAAACTTTATGTTGCCATAATACCAGATGTGATAGTGATACTCACATACATCATCTGTCAGGCGTTGCTTCATGACTATGAGATTGCATCCCGGAGTGCTTTTATTGTCTGACTTGAGAATCATTGGAAACACTGTGTCCTATTGCTATTGAGGCCTGGGTTTTTTCTGAGAGCTGACATACCAGTATTGGCAGAATGTCCGTGCTTCCCAGTTTCCAGTGGCTGTAACATCTCCCATCCTGATTTCTGCTGGGGCCACAGTTGTACTCATGCAGTGCAGTTTCATTCAGTGAAATTCAGTTACATTGGTGAACAGTGTTCAAGAACTAAGTTTTGGGAAGGCACTGAGACGGCTTTAGAATATTGGATGTCAAGGATGGTATTTCAAAATACCCAGTATAAATATTTTAAGGGCATTTTTACAGTTCTCTCAAGGGAAACGAGATCTCTACATTAGGTACTCTGTTGTGACTTTTGTGGAGTTTTTCCTTCTGAGTGAGAGATCCTTCCTAATGGCCTGAGAGGCTTTATTAGGCCACATCCTATTTTTCCAGTGTATTAGTTGAGTTATTACCATACCTATTCTAGGGCTCTAGTGGGCATGTTCTTTAACACAGCTGTGGAACAAGGGCACAGAGAGCCAGAAGGATCTGGGCATAAAGCATCCCCTTCGCTGATTAACTTGGGTCTTGGCCTGATGCATCAGGCCTGTAGCTGAGAGCTCCTCCCTTCTTTGCTTTTCCATAGCTGCAAGCCCCTATGTCTTGCATATCTCCCACATTATTTCTCCTGTACTTTCCAGTGATTGAGGCCATGGCATGGGGCCGGCATGGCAGACCAAGGTTTGGGTGTGTATAAAGGTGGTGGTGGTGGTGCCAGTGGTGTCTCTGTCCCATGATGTTCTGGTCTTAGGCACCGTGTGCATCTGTGGGGCAGGTTCTTCTGGCTGAGACCCTGAAGTGAGTGAGTGGTCCATTAGGTATCAGTACCAGCTGCTGTGATGCTGGAAGCTCTCCATCTGTATGGCCATTACTTTCTTTATTCCTTGTGCTTGTCCTTTTCTTCTGTATTAAGTTTGACAAGTCATCTGGAATAATACTAGAAATGTTAGTGTTTTTAAAAAAAGTGTTTTTGTTGAAATCACCTGTTAAGTTTGTTAGTAAAACTTACAACTTTGCCTCTTCTCAGGAAAACCATTTTCAACTGTTACCTTGCTCATGCTACAAACTCTAAGAAACAAAACTTTATTTGTAGAGGAAACTTCTTTATTGTATTCTAGTAAACAAGCTGTGTTTATTTTTAAAAAATTCGATTTAAAGAAAGAATAAAAACACCAAATAAGAGCATGCTATCCTAACTGAAATAAATTTTAGTGATTGGACTGTCATTTATTTTGGTTATTTAATGTTTTTTTTCCCCCCACATTCTCAACTTATTTATTTAGATTAAAATTGCTATTTAATGACATCAGTGTTGATGGTCATCCAGTAATATAGGTGCTATTTTCTCATTTTTTTTACATACCCATAAATATATTTATAATAAAATACATGCATATAACAAAATGAGGGAAGAAAATTGAATAAAAAGTAGATACATGAATATATATGATTGGAGTTTGCAGTGATGGGAGAATTGTGGAGAGATATATTATTGATGATTGCAGTCTTATATTAAAAAGGATTTGCATCTGGGGGAGACAAATTAGTCAAAAGTAGATGGTCAGATTAAGGCATATTCCGAGACAATATATAATATAGGGAATAGCACTGAAAGTGTCTGATAAGTAACCTGCTATAATTAATTATAAAACTGCTGTGCTAGCTTATCCAGTGAAAAATAGAGAAATCTTATTTAAAGGGAGATCGTCAGTTTCCATATTTCTAGTGATATAAAAAAATTTAATTATAATGACAGGAAAGTCATAACATTACCCTGTTATCTTGCTTGTATACTTAGTATGTAACCACAGCATTTATTGGTATAAAAACCAGAAATTAAGTAGATTTCTTGATTTGTATGTGTATTTTCTCTTCCATCTAGAAAGAGTTTACATTCAGGAGGAAATAATCTGGGAAAAGGAAGAACAAGCAGATCAACATGTGTAGCTCTGTGGCTGCCAAGTTGTGGTTTTTGACAGACCGTCGAATCAGGGAAGACTATCCCCAAAAAGAGATCTTACGAGCGTTAAAGGCCAAATGTTGTGAGGAAGAGCTGGATTTTAGAGCTGTGCTGATGGATGAGGTTGTGCTGACAATTGAGCAAGGAAACCTGGGTAAGTCTGTACTGAGTTATAGTTTTGATATTTACTTAGGGTTTATTTATGTAATTTTCTTGTAGTGTCTTTGTCTGGTTCTGGTATCACAGAATGAGTTAGAAAGTGTCCCCTTCTCAGTTTTTCCCAAAGATTGGAGAAGGGTTGGTATTAGCTTTTTTTTAAGATTTATTTTTATTGATTTTTGACAGAGAGAAATAGAGACAGAGAGAAGGGGGAGGGCCCAGAGCAGTCTCCATAGTTGACATTAGTTTTCCATATAGTTTCACTTCACAGGTGGGCACAGGGCTGCGCAGGGCAGGAACTGGGCCGGGAGCCTCACACATAGGTCCCGGCAAGAACTGAACTGGGGGCACACTCCAGTTCAGCATGTGGGTCCGCCTGGACCGGGGCTGGGATTCGATCCTCGGTCCTTGGGGCTTCAAAGTGAGCGCTTTACCCGCTGAGCCATCCCAGCTTTCCCAGGTATTAGTTTTTAAAAAAAATGTTTGGATGGGGAAGCCAGATGGCTCAGTGGGTTGAGCGCTCACTTTGCAGTGCTGGGGACCGAGGATCAAATCCCGGCCCCGGCCCGTGCGGACTCATATGCTGAACTGGGTAGTGCCCCCGGTTCGGTTCTCTCTCTGTCTCTGTCTCTGTATCTATCTCTCTCTCTCTCTCTCTCTCTGTCAAAACCAATAAATGATTAAATAAATAAATAAATAAATAAATAAAAGTATCTTTAAAAAAAAAAATTAAAAAAAAAAAAAAAATGTTTGGTAGAGTTCACCAGTGAAGCCATCTGGCCAGCTGGTCCTACCTAATTCATCGAGCTAATTTTGGCTCTTTGGCAATTTTTTCCCATTGTTGCATTGCATCTGTAGACAAATAACAAATATCCCCAAATAACAAAATAACTTCATATACTTAAAACATTTTGATTTATGTATTTTGGACATTTTTCTTAAATATTCTCCAGGAAAGTTTCCTATTAGTTAATTGTGAAAGAAAGAGAAGGAACTAGTTTGAGAGTATCTACTACATATGTAGAAAGCATAGCACTAAGCACTCTAGGTATACATATTCCCCCCCCCCCTTTTTCAAAATACCAGTCACTTTATATTTTTCTTTATTATACAAATGACACAGTCACTATCAGAACATAAAGGTGAAAATAAAGATGAAATTTTGCTATGTATAGATTGATCACACACATACATATATGGATTCATAACATACATGCTGTTCTTTAAATTTTTTTCATGTGTCAAGTGAATGTCATCTGTGTGCCAAGATACTATACTAGGCATTGGAGGTACGGAGTTTAGCAAAATAGAGTAGTTCAACTGGTTCATGTCTTCTTTAAGCTAAGTGGGAGACATGAACATTATGCCAAAGTCAAAATAGTTATATAAGGAAAGTACAGTGTGATATGAGAAAGTTTACCAATGGAATCTTGTTTAGATAGGGAGGTCAGAGAAGGCCTCTTTAATGATGAAGTTTCTCTCCCATGTGGGAGGCCCCTGATTTGGTTCCTGCCCCACACAGCCCCACATCCACCTGTGTGGAATGAAACAATGCTACAACTAATGATGTCAACTATGGAGACTGCTCTGGGCCCTCCCCCTTCACTCTTTCTCTCTCTCTCTCTCACACAGACACACACAAACACACACACCCTCTCACCTCTCAAAAAACAATAACAAAAAAAAAAACAAAAAGTGTTCATACTAAATTAGAAAAACAGAAGTGTATCATCTGGCTTCTAATACTGAATCTGCCTGCATCAAATATTAAATAAACCAGATATGTTTGATTGGGGATTGAGGACAAAAGGTTCTCCCAAGTCCTATTGTTAGTAACAGTTACCATGTGCCAGCAACCTACCCTACCCCACCGTTGTAAACAGACAGTAATAGAAAGCCACGAACAATTAGGAAGGACTTACTGTGACAATCAAGTACTTTATATGTACCTATTTCCCTCATCTTCCTCAAAACCTCTCAGTGTGACCAGAATTTTATCCTGAGGTTCAGAGTATCTTAAAGGAGGTACTTAGCAAATATATATATATATTTTTTTTAAAGAATGAAGAGTTGTTTTTTTTATTTTTTATATTTTTATTTATTTATTTTTATTTTTGACAGAGACAGAGAGAGAACTGAACTGGGGGAGCTCCCAGCTCAGCACATGGTTCCGCATGGGCCGGGGCTGGGACTCGATCCTCGGTCCCCGGCGCTGCAAAGTGAGCGCCCAACCCACTGAGCCATCCCGGCTTCCCCAATATTTTTGAATGAGTAAAATGATTGGATAAATGGATGAGTCCCTTAAGAGTATTTTGTCTTTTATCAGTTTCATAAAGTATTTCTCCTAAGACATTTTTAAAAACTATCTGTAGAAAAGTTAAAGAGAATGTATTCAAACATGCAGAGTTTGAATTTCAGCATTTATTAAACCTAAGGAGATGAGTTATTTTAGCTAGTGGCATCAGAGTTCCCTAAATTTGATATGTGTAACCTCCTTTTGCCAATTTTTGGGATAGAGTTGGTTATCTTGACCTCAGATTCTATATTGTGTAAAGGTATTTAACAAAAAAGCTAGCCAGTCATTACTAATCTTCAATAAAAAATGCTTTAAAGGGGAACCTGGGATGGCTTAGCAGGTTAAGCACTCCCTTTGTAGCTCTGGGGTCTGAGGATTGAGTCCTGGCCCAACCCCTGTGGACCCATATGCTAAACTAGGGTGTGCTTCCCATGCAGGAGGCCCCTGGCCTGGTCTGCCCTGCATGGCCCCCACCCACCTGTGGGATGAAATCATGTCGAAAACTGATGATGTGCAACTATGGAGACTGCTCTAGCCCTCCCCCTTCTCTCTGTCTCTGTCAAAAACAATAAAATAAATCTTTAAAAAAACGCTTTTAAAATGGACAGCCATAATGATGGCTTGTTTGCTTGCTTTCTATTTTCCTCTTTCTCCTATAAAAATTTTTTAATTCAACTTATTTGAACCAAAAAAAAAAATAGTCCACCCATTTTCTCTCTTTTTTAGACACATGACTTTCAGCTGCAATGCAGCAATCCTCAGTGATAATAGTAGTCTTCCTTTTGTTTCTCTGTGTACCAACTGAGAAGGTCTGGGAAAGAAATTTTATTGGTTCCTCATAATTCCCAAAAGCATTCCTGTTTGAAGAAAAAGAATTTTCTCTGTCTAGGATTAATAGCTAGATAAGACTTTGAAACAATTGGAGGGGAAAAGATTAATGAGAATGTTAATGAGGAATATTTTGATAGGAAACACAAAATATATCTTGTTAGGAAGCAGCCAAGAAGATAGGAAAGGCTTATATATTCTTAGAAGAATGGATTCTTCTAAAAGGGTGACATTTGCTAAGAGTGTCCAGATCAGTAGTAGAGTCATAAGAGATATTGCTTTGCCTATTTTGACCCATATTCATCTGTACCTGCCCTTGCTTTCCCCCCTGGGATCACCTTCTGCTTGCCTAGAATAACAAAGTATTTGTTTCTGTTACTGGAGGCTTGGATTTCTTTCCATCCTCAATAATACCCATAAAGTGTACTATGAAGATCTGACTGCACCTTGATTAAAGTACTTCCATACTCTCATTTTTCTGGTGGCGGCAGATCAGTGGTTCCTATTGCTTGCTGGTTGTGGAATGAGCATTGCTTTATCCTATTTCTTTAAAAGTGCAAAACCTGTCTCCAGTTTGGGGAAATGAGAAGAAAATGCAATAATGTTTGAATTTTCTTGACAGTTGACACTCTCTTTTGGTCACTCAAGCTTTTCCCAAACTCAAATCTTTTTATTTTTTTACCTGTTTTATTTAGTGAATTTGATCATTTGCCCCTGACAACACTGACTTTTTCCTTTATCTTTCATAATAGTACTTAACACTAAATTTTTCTAGTTTTTTGACTGACTTTTCCTTAGGTTTGAGAATGATCAAATCTTGGTTCTAGGTTTCTCTACTTTTCTTTTTATATCTTTTTTTATATTTATAGAGAGTAATTATTTTATCTTTAGTGCATATTTATTTCTATTTTACTCTTGACAGATAGAGACAGAGACAGAGACAGAGACAGCTAGAGAACTGAACTGTGGGAACTCCCCAGTTCAGCACGTGGGTCCTGCCTGGGCCAGAGCCGGGATTCGATCCTCGGTCCTTGTGGCCTCAAAGCGAGCGCTCAACCCGCTGAGCCGTCCCGGCTTTTCCCATTCTCTACTTTTCTGTGTATATGTGTAACTAAATCATATATAATTATGTAATAACTATATATATATTTTTTTTTTTCTGATTTCTTTATTTATTACTATACATCTTTGGCTAATTCCCATAAATAAGGTAAATCAACACATACGCCATACTACCAATATGAATTATAGATACATATATGTAATGGTTCTAATCCTTACTTCAACTATTACAGAATAGTTCTACTTTATGTCCTTATCACCACAATCTTTCATATCTAGATCCAAATTCAGTATCTTCTGTCCTAAATTGGGTTCCCCTTTCAACTATTCCATTCTCCATATACTAATCTCATACTTTTCACTTCTAGTGTGGTCACTAGGTTTTTTCCCTGAGTATAAAAAAATAATTCTCTTTAAATTTTTTTGAGTGACTATTGAGGCAGCATAGGATTGCAAAAATTTGCTGCTGCTCTCAAGATGCTTGTAGCAGCACATTGTAGCACTGTGAGCAGAATGCCTATAGACACTGGCACAATCTCCCATCTGTTGATGACCATATAAAATACCTACTCATAGTGGCCTCTGTAGAATACCTGTAATGACTTCCATTTCTTTTTCACCTTTAAAATTGTGTGTAATTGTTTCTCACTGATGGATTCTCTGAACCAGGGAATCCAGTCTTAGGGCTTCCCTGGGCCACACATAAAATACTCTTAACACTAATGATAGCTAATGAACTAAAAAAAAAGAAAATGGCAAAAATACCTTAGTGTTTTAAGAAAGTTTACAAATTTGTGTTGGGCCACATTCAAAGCTGTCCTGGGCTGCCTGCAGCCCGTGGGCCACAGGTTGGATAAGTTTGCTCTAAATGGAATACTTTTGGCAAGGGAGCATGGGAAATGTTTCTAGTCCCTGCCAAGCAGGGAGGGATTAAAAGCTGGGTGGTGGTGGGGGTGGGTGTTGTGGGGAGATGGTCTGAGGTATCAACAGGTAATATCCAGCACATACCCTCAGTTCCCTTCATCAGAACGGATGTAAACTCTTCAGCTCAGAATTTGTGGATCTAGCAATTCCACTTCTGAGTATTTAATGAAATCACCATCTCAAAGATATGTCTGCCCCCTCAAGTTCATTGCAGCATTATTTACAATAGCTGAGACATAGAAATAACCTAACCTAAGTGTACATTTGTGGGTGAGTGGATAAAGAGAATATGTGTGTGTGTGTGTGTGTGTGTGTATAAAATATGGAATATTATTTGGCCATAGAAATTAAGGAAATCCTGCCATTTGTGATGCCATAGATCGACCTTGAGGGCATTATGCTAAGTGAACTAAGTCAGACAAAGAAGGCAAATACTGTATGATCTCACTACATGTGGGACCAAAGTTCTTGATACAGAGAACAGTTTGGTGGTGGCCAGAAGTGAGAGTGGGGTGGGGGAAATAGGTGAAGGTGGTCAAGAGGTACAAACTTCCAGTTATAAGATAAATAGGTCCTGAAGCTGTAATATGCAGCATGGTGACTATGGTTAACAATATTGTATTGTATATTTAAAAGTTGCTAAGAGTAAATCTTGAAAGATCACAAGAAAATAATGTGTTAACTGTGAATTGATGGATGTCAACTAAATTTATTTTTTATTAAGATTTATTTTTATTGTTTGAGAGGTGAGAGAGAGAGCCCAGAGCAGTCTCTATAGTTGTACATCATTAGTTGTGACATGGTTTCATTCCACACAGGTAGATGTGGGGCCATGCAGGGCAGGAAATGAACTGAGGGCCTCCCATATGGGAGGTGAGAATCTTCACCAGTTCAGCGTATGGGTTTGTATGGGCTGGAGACGGGACTTGGTGATCATTTCATAATATATACAAATATTGAATTATTATGTTGTATATCTAGAACTAATATAATGTTATATATCAATTATATTTCAATAAAAATTAGTGACTTTGCATGTTTGACACCTTTAACTGACCAACCTTATCCTTTATGTCAATACAAGTTGCAGTTAAGGCAGACATTGTTCTTATTTTCCTTTTTGCCCTATGACTTCTGCTTCTTCCTTACATTTGAAGTGTCCTTTCTCTTTTCTTTAGACACATCAGTATCTCAAGGCTTATGTCCTGTCTCAGCTATTGCTCTCACCAATTTCTCCTGAGTCAGAACTTCTACCATGTTTAAAAGCTAATACCAGAAAAATTAATAGAGTGTCTCCCACTAGAATGAAAGCTGCTTTTTTTTTTTCTTTCTTTTTTTAACTTATTGTTTTGGACAGAGCAAGAAGGGGGAGGGCCCAGAGCAGTCTCCATAGTTGTGTCATCAGTTTTCAACATGGTTTCATTCCACACAGGTGGGTGGGGACCACACAGGGCAGGAACCAGGCCAGGGGCCTCCTGCCTGGGAAGCTCTCCCCGGCTAGAACCAAACTGGGCCCACACCCCAGTTCAGCATATGGGTCTGCACAGGCCAGGGCCAGGATTTGATCCTTGGAACCTGGGGCTGCAAGGTGGGCACCTAACCCATTGAGCTGTCTTAGCATCCCCAGAATGAAGGCTTCTTGAAATCAGGGGCCTATTATGTAAAATTTCCCAGGGCCAAGAGACTGGAAAAAGAGACTGACAAGTCCAGTATTACATCGAGTTTATTAAGGGAACTTATTTACCAGACATGTCATGGCCGGCACTGTATGGATATGTAGAAAGAACAGGATGGATAGAGATACTAGGCTGTGTGACCTACTCCAGATAAGGGGAAAGAAGATGTCTTACATACTTGGCCTGGGGAGGGCAAGGGCCAGTTACAGGAACCAGCATGTCTGGGACACAGAGGAGCGATTGTAAAATCTCCAAGGGATTTAGGGAAAGCAGTCTTTTCTGGGCTAGTTGTAGCTGAATCTAGCTCAAGTATCAGAAAGGCAGCTATCATGTCATGGAACAGTCTCTTCCATAGGACCTTATCTGCCTTGTTTACCAATCTATCTCCAACTTTTAGAAAAGAATCTAATGCATAGTAATTGCTTAATATTTATTGAATGAATGAATGTCCATGAGTAAGGGATTGGTCATAGTTATATGTCTATAAAATATAATTCCATTTGGTCCCCTAAAAAAGGGAAATAAAGCTGTATATGTACTGACATAGAAAGATGTGGGTGGTATAATTTTAAGTAATGATAGAAAGTGACATAAAAAAATATAAAACACTTAATTTTTCTAAAAATTATATGTCTTTTTATATTAAGACGAACAGTTGTGAAAATGCATACTACTAACACTTAAGAACTGGGGGATGCCAGGATAGCCAAGAGGTTGATCTCTTATCTTGCCTTGCAACCACAAGGTCTGGGAATAGAATCCCAGCCCCAGCCCATTTATACCCATCTACTGAACTGTGGCACAACTGGTAACTGCCGGGATGGCTGCAAAGGTTCTTGCCTCCCATGAAGGAGGCCCCCAGTTCAATTCCACCCTACGCGGCCCAACATCCATCTGTGTGGAATGAAACTATGTCACAACTAATGATGTACAACTGTGGAGAGTGCTCTGGGCTCTCACCTCTTCCTTCCACCCCTAAACCTTCTCTCAAATAACAAAATCTTAAAACAAAAATTCAACATCTGGACTTTTTTTTTTTTTCTATCTCTGAACACAGAGATTTATGACATTCTTTTTAATGGCTCTGTAGTATTTCATCATATTGACATGTATCATAATATAGTTAAACAGTACAGAAGTTTTTCTCTTCAGATTTTATTTATTTTTTACAAAAGTATAATTTTAGGAGAACTGTCTCTTTGTCCCAATGAAATGTCAGCAAAATAGTACATTTAGTTTTGTGACTCAAGCTTTGGTATCCAGGGGTCTCCAAACTATTCAGCCACATTAACTATCAAACAGCAGTTTGGGGGCCGACTACACACTCGAGGTCCAAATAAAAAAGAATCAAAACATAGATGTTGTTTTTAATTATTTATTTAATATTATTTTATTCAGATAAAAAGGTCTCCATGGGCCAGATGAGAGGGTCGATGCGGCCCGCGGGCCATAGTTTGGAGACCCCTGGTATAGACTCTCAATTAACCAGCACCCATGGGGATTGTAGGTGCCAATTGCTTGAGTTCTGCTTAATTGAGAATGTACTGTATTTCTATTCCTCTGTTTTATTGTATATTTCCTTTTTAACGGTTTTGGCTTCATTCCTATATATTTCAGGTCTGCGGATCGGTGGAGAACTAATTACCGCCTACCCCCAGGTGGTGGTAGTGAGAGTACCAACCCCTTGGGTGCAGAGTGATAGTGACATCACTGTTTTGCGTCATCTAGAGAAGATGGGATGCCGTTTAATGAACCGACCTCAAGCCATCCTGAATTGTGTTAACAAGTTCTGGACATTTCAAGAGTTGGCTGGTCATGGTGTTCCTCTGCCAGACACTTTCTCTTATGGTGAGTTCACTAATAAGAAATTATAACCTAAATTTTAGAGAACTGATCATTTTGAAAGCCATACTAAACAAGGTTATGTGATGCAAAGAAATTTGTGAGCATGACTTGTAGAAGTATCTTTCAGTTTTAACAAACTGGGCAGGAGAATTATAAATCATGTCTTAACATTGAGTTCCATGATATGGGTAGAATAGACTTAGCAAACTTTTCCTGTAAAGGGTCAAATAGTAAATATTTTGGGCTTCCCAGGCCATAAGTTCTCATGACCCTCAGTAATGCTGTTGTAGTGTGAAAGCTGCTATAGAAAGTGCTTAAACAGATGAATGTGGCAGTGTTCCAATAAAACTTTATTATAAAAAAGGCAATGGGCCAAATCTGCCCCACAGGCATTAATTTGCCAGCCCCTGTAGTAAAAGATAACAGAATTTGATAATGTCTCAAATTTCTGTTTATCTTTGTTACCATTTTCATGACAATTCTTCATAAATATTTTTTATTTCTTAAGAAAATGATACTGTATTGTGTATGCTTTCTGCTTTGAAGCAATACTCTTATAAAGTACAATGAAAATATCACTGCAATACCAAGTTATTCTAAAAACTTCTAGTGCTTATTCTTTATATTTATCTGGTCACATATCAACAGCAAAGAAATCAGAAATGGGCACAGGTTGCTGGACCACACTTTGAGTGGCACTGCTATAAACTATATTATGTTCATACATTTTCTGCCTTTTCAGTTCTTAATAGTTTAAAAAGGATAAAACAGGAGAAGCCGGGATGGCTCAGTGGGTTAAGCACTCACTTTCCAGCGCGGGGGACTGAGGATCGAATCCCGGCCCCGGCCTGTGCGGAACCATATGCTGAACTGGGAGCTCCCCCAGTTCAGTTCTCTCTCTGTCTCTGTATCTCTCTCTCTCTCTCTCTCTCTCTCTCTCTCTCTCTCTCTCTCAAAAAAAAAAAAAAAAAATTTAAAATAAAAAAGGATAAAATTGGGGGTGCCTGAATACCTCAACAGGTTGAGCACTTGTCTTGCAACCACAAGGTCTGGGAATCAAATCCCGGACCTGGCCCATGCAAGCCCACATGCTGAACTGCAGTGCAACTGGTAACCTCCAGGATGGCTGCAAAGGTTCTTACCTCCCATGAGGGAGGCCCCCAGTTCAGTTCTTCCCTGTGCAGCCCCACATCCACCTGTGGAATGAAACTATGTCAAAAAACTGTTGATGTGCAGCTATGGAGACTGCTCTGGGCCCTTCCCCTTCTCTCTGTCTCTGTCTCTCTCTCAGCTTCTCTCAAACAATAAAATAAATCTAAAAAAATAAATAAAAAAAGGAAAGGATAAGATTTACTGTAAATCAGTAGTTTTTCATAAAGATATTTCTCCAAATAAATGCCCAGGAGAGTACTTGGAGGGATAATGAGACTTTAAAAGAAATCCCTGTCCTCTTCTTATTTTTAGTATTTTAAAAAAGGAACTCCCCAACTCTATGGATATGTGATATAATTGCTTTTTTTCTTTTTTAACATTTTCACAAGAGGCTATGCATAGTTATAGAATTCTATCTTCCTGATGCTTTGGGGTATTATATATTATATCATGGGTCTACAATTCTGATTTTAAGAGAATGGAAAGGAGAAAAGGGTTAACCAAATTGAATATTACATATGCTCTAATATTAAAGGTTTCAAATTTGGGGACTGAATCATCTTAATTTAAGTTGCAAATTTACAATATTGCAGTTATTTAATGAACTTTTGCCTGATTTAATTTTTCTATATGAGCATGCTATTTGTTTTATAATTACAATCCATTTTTGTTCCAGTCTTCTTACTATATCATTTGTTCTTGGACAGTAAAGACAGTACAAAGTAGCTCAGTGTAGAAAGAAGTATGATTAATAATGGAGATAAGAAAAATTAATTTGTATGTTAGAGAGAGAGAGGTGTGTGTGTGCGTGAGTGCATGCACCCAGCATCTTCAACCTTGGATGAGTATGTGTTTGTATGCACACATCTGTAGCATATTAAATCTTGGGTAAGCCTTCTTAATTGATTCATTCTTCTGTTTTTCAGTCCAAATTGAATATACTAAAGTAGAGCTTCTCACTTCTATTATTTGTATGATGGAAGAGTAAGAGCTAAAACTATGAAAAATGGTATAGAATTAGGAAATATTGTTTAAGCTGAAGGATACTTAATTTATTTAGGTTGAATATTAGAATATAGTTTAATATGGCTGTTATCTATTTTTAAAGTTGTGGTTTAAACTGATACTTAACTGTACTTTTAACTTTTATTACTATGTCCAAGAAAAACAAAATGCAGTCATCAGGTCCTTAACCTCATGTTACTGACTTTAGTGTAGATAAAATTCAGCATAGGACACCTCTATTGTTTTAAATTTTATTTTCTTACTCCAACCAGGTGGCCATGAAAATTTTTCTAAAATGATTGATGAAGCAGAAGTGCTAGAGTTCCCAATGGTAGTGAAGAATACACGGGGTCATAGAGGTATGTATGAGTTTTTATGGTATATGATTTTGAAATTTACTCTGGAGCATCAGTAAGGGTGATTATGGTGTAGATTCCTTAATCAGGTCAAAACAGTTACTGTTGTCTTTATATTTGCTCATTGTTGTTGACTGGATAGTAGTCTTTTTTTTTATTTTAATGTTTGAGTGATGTGATGAGGGAGGGCCCAGAGCAGTCTTCATAGCTGTACATCATTACCGGTAGTTGTGACAAGTTTCATTCCGCACAGGTGGATGTGGGGCCATGCGGGTAGGAACCAAACTGGAGGCCTCCGCATGGGAGGCAAGAACCTTTGCAGTGGAGCCATCCAGCGGTTACCTATTGTGCTACAGTTCAGCATATGGGTTTGCACGGCCTTTGGCTAGGACTCAACCACTGAACTATCCCAGCATTCCCCACTAGATAGTAGTCTTGTGAATTTAAATTTATAGCTTTCGAAGTAGGGCCTCTAAAGAATAATTAGAGGTAAATTTTTAGACAGATGGGATCTCAAATTTATAGAAGGCTACTGTGAGTTGTTTGGTTTGGCTAGAAGCTATTTCTATTCATTTAGTGGTATTCCCAGAGATTTTAAGATACACACTTAATTATAGACTGAGTCTCAAATTAATACCTTTATCTTTCTCTTCAATAATACAGGGACCCTACATTACTAACTCTAATCATCCCCCTCCCAATTTATATAGTTGGAAGACTTAAATGTATAAGGCAGAATATAAAGCTTTAGAAAACAGTGTATGAAATATCTTAATGACTTCAGATTAAGAAAGGATTTCTTAAGGCATAAAATGATTCATAAATCCAAGTACATCACAAAGTTTAGTGCCTTGATAGGGATAGCTGGATCAGGATTTAGCTGGGGTTGTTGACTGCATTATTTATTTTTGACTTTTCTAGTATGGCAGCCAAGAAGTCTTAGGGCGCCTACAGTGAATGCTCCAGTGACCAAAGTGGCATGAGCTTTTACAATCTAGACTCAGAAGTCATGTAGAATTGCTTCTGATGTGTTCTGTTGATCGAAGCAATCATAAGCCCTTCTAGATTTAAAGGGATGCAGCATAGATTCCCTCTCTTGATGGGAAGAATATCAAAACATATAATTGTGTTTTAAAAGCAGCCACTTATGTTGGCATAAAAATTTACAAAGAGTGAAAATTGGAATAGACTAGAGAATTCAGAAATAAAACTAGCTAAGTCATAGCATACTGCTATTTTACTATATACAAATGTAGTGCATTAATATATAATAGTGTGTGACATGTTGTAACTTAGAAGTAGGCTGACCAGACATCCTCTTTACATGGGACAGAAAGCAGCGGTACTGTCCTGTTTCAGATGGTAAGTATGGTCAGCCTAGTATCACTGGACTAAATTCAAGGTGTCAGTAGGCTGACCATATGTACCGTTTGAAATAGGACAGTACCATTGTTTCTGTCCCATTTAAAATGGGATGTCTGGCCAGCCTACTTAGAGGGAAATATTTTGCTAATGAGTGAGGGTAACATTGTCTACCCTGGATGTGTACAAATTTTAGATGCCTACCTTACAATATAAGTTGAAATAAATTCTAGATTACTGTAAGAGTTTGGGGATAGAGGGACTCACAGAAGGAGATTATTAACTTTTTAGTATACATCTTTGCATTGTTTCACTAATTACCATAACTATTCTGGTTAAAAAGTAATTGGTTCTGAAAGAGTAGATTTGGACAGAAGATGGAGGTAATAGGTATCAGTGTACTTACTACCCACAGTTTGATGACTTACATATATTTATTATTCTTTTTCAATCACAGGCAAAGCTGTTTTCTTAGCTCGAGACAAGCACCATTTGGCTGATCTAAGCCATCTTATTCGTCATGAAGCTCCGTACCTGTTCCAGAAATATGTTAAAGAGTCTCATGGACGGGATGTACGTGTCATTGTTGTGGGAGGCCGTGTGGTTGGCACCATGTTACGTTGTTCAACAGATGGGAGGATGCAAAGCAACTGCTCCCTAGGTAAAAATGACACAGGTGTCTTTCTAGTATATAAAATATTGCAGCTTGTCTGATGAGTACTTGTATATAACTACAGATCTTTTTACTTAGTTGAAAAACATTATTTTTCACATAAATATGATTAATAGACTTACCATGTATATCATAAATAAATTTTTGTGTTATTTTTCTAGTAATGAAATTCAATTTCTCTGAATCATGAATTTACTTTCAGCCAGGCTCAATTTGTAACTCAGTATACACATAAGTGAAATGTCAGTGCTAAAGATTCTCTCTTTGTTGATATACATATTTTGTGTATAATTGGAGTTTATTTTTAAGGTGGTATGCCCTTGTCCTAACTCATTTTACTCATTGTTTCAAGCAAGGTTGCTGATTTTGATTTATTTACTGAGATCTCTTATTTTTGAAGTGCCTCAGAGCTTAGTCTGGTTTTTCTTCTGTTTATTTTACTTTCTTAGTAATCTTACCTAGCTTAATCATCCATATTGTTTATCTTTCTTTTGTGATTTCACCTCAAGTTTTTTGTATGTGCTTTGAAATATTTCTTACACTTGAGTTTCCAAGTTATGACTCCCAAAGTGACTATTACTTTTCTCTGTTCCTCAGTAATCGTGTTTTTATTTTAGCTTCAGAAAATCTTTTTGTGTTGAACTTGTGTTCTCCTGACAGTTCTCATTTCTTTTATTCAGATCATAGATAGCTTGTTACTTTGTTGTCACATCATGGCTCTGCTCTGGTTTTTTTGGAGCATTGCAGATGGCCTCAATCCTAAAGATGCTGAGAAGCAGAATCATTTAATTCATGGGCTAGTTGAGGTACTTAAAAGAATGTTTCCTGGATTCCTTCTCTACTCTTCCAGCCTCAGTGGTAGGGAGCCTCAGCTTATGTCTTCAGTTACTTTTTGGTCTCTTTGAGGTCAAAGACATTAGGTGTACGTATTCATATAATGCTAATGTCAGTTTTCTTCCTGTAGATACACAAAGACCTCTGAGCCAAGCTCTTCTGCAGTTTATTTGCTTTCTAGTCCTTATCTCAGAGCTTCCTGAAGCTAGTCTCTAAATAAGAAAATCTATTAATAGTTCTAATTCCTTTCTCTTGGATATCAGCAGTCGCCAAAACTTCACCTACATTTAGTCATCGTCTTTAAGCCCCAGAATCCTTTTGGCTGAGGAATGGCAGATAGATGGGAGTAGAGATGGTAGAGGAAGAGAGCCACATTCAGGTCCCCTTGTTCAGGTTCCATTCTCTATCTATGTTACGTAACTCTATTATTTTTGTCATAATTGTCTTTATGCAAAAGTTCCTCCTACTTGGTCTTTATTGTAAGTGAAATAAGTAAGCTTCAGTGACAGTTTGCCTCCTTCAGAATAAATAGCATGTTGAAAAAGTACTAAGCCACGAATTCTTTGGGAGAAGGGGTTGGAAGAGGATTCCCCAGTGAAGGAAACTTAAGCGACTTCAAAGTCCCAGTTTTACACTAGAATATAACCTTTGTTTTCACTACTGATTTCTAATAGAGTGTTAGCCTTAATGGCCAGTTCTAGTTTTACTCTAGAAATTTATTACTTTGGTAACTTCTTATTTTGATTCTCCTTTGCCAGGTGGTGTGGGGATGATGTGCTCATTGAGTGAACAAGGGAAGCAGCTCGCTATCCAGGTGTCTAATATCCTGGGGATGGATGTGTGTGGCATTGACCTGTTGATGAAAGATGACGGCTCCTTCTGTGTCTGCGAGGCCAATGCAAATGTAGGTTTCATCGCCTTTGATAAGGCTTGTAATCTAGATGTAGCTGGTATCATAGCGGACTATGCCGCCTCCCTTCTGCCCTCTGGCCGGCTCACCCGGCGTATGTCCCTGCTCTCCGTGGTGTCCACGGCCAGTGAGACTAGTGAGCCGGAGCTGGGTCCCCCAGCCAGCGCTGCTGTCGACAATATGAGCGCAAGTTCCAGCTCTGTTGACAGCGACCCTGAAAGCACCGAGCGAGAACTGCTCACCAAGCTCCCAGGGGGCCTGTTCAACATGAACCAGCTGCTAGCCAATGAAATCGAACTCCTGGTGGAGTGACTCCACTGGTAAATAATTAACCAACAAAACCCTTGTAAAATTTTCTTTTTCTTCTTTCTTTTTTACCTTTCTTCTTTTTTTTAAACCAACTTGCAATGCTGTTCATGAAAGATGCTCAGGAAGATGAGAGAAAATTGAATAGGATTAGCTAGGGGAGAAGAAGAGGGAGATAGACAAGACCTCTGCTTTTAAGCTGTTACTGACTTCCATTTACAAATTGTACAGGTGGAGAGGCAGAAGTGGTGAGAGAGATGTCAGGTGCTTGTAGGTACTCATCTAAATTACTCAGAATGTGTATGCTCTCAGGTCATGGAGAGCAGTTTTTTCTCATGTCCCTTTTTTTATACTGCTGATACAAATTTCAGAGTAGCATAACTTCACACTGTCACAAAGATTTGTAATGGGTGAGGAAAACGTCTACCTAAATGACAGGAATTTTTAAATACAAGTCTGGAAATTCTGCCTTTACCATGTTAACAGCTTTATGCTAATAGTTTATAAAGTCTTGCAGGGCTCTTATTGGGATTTATTATTTTTGTTTTTAGTTTTTTTCCTTAATTTGGGTGGGTGGGGGGAAACGTGAATATTACCCAGTAAAGGTTTCTTTAATGACAGAATCAGCATGTTTGCATGATACAAGGGAAATGAACAGTATTGCAATGTCTGGTACACAGACTAATACTCCAATGTAGATAAAATTACACTAGTTTAAAATATGTGCATTGACTTGTATTTGTTAGTGTTTTAGTCTTTTTTGAAAGATATGCTGTTAATGTTGCATTTTTTAAAAAACATGCTAGTCTAACATTCCCTGATCTATGCCTGCATCTTTAACAATGGCCAAAGTGAAGAAAATGCTACCTTTTTTTTTTTGTTAACAAGATACTGACTTGAAACATGTGCATTTAAAGCCTTTTATTTTTCCCTTTTTCTTTTGGTGGTTGGGCATTTAAAGGATAAGGACAAGAAAAAATATTTGGGGGAGGGCAAATCGGGCCTATAAGTTCTTAAGTATAACGCTGAAGTGATTTCTAATCCCAGCATTATATATTTGCATTTTTCACATTTTTAGGAAGGAGTATATGTGTGGTGTGTGTGTGTGCACGCATGCATGTGTATGTGTTTTGCTTTTTGTTTACACCAACAAATCAAAAAAGATAGATTCTAGAAAATGAAGCATGATGGGAAACACATTTTTTTACTTTAAAAAACAGATGAGTTGTTTTCATAACTGTACGCCACCGGGTTAGAGATACTCACCTAAAGACGTAAGGAGAATAGATGCTTCTTAGGCATTTTTGTGTATATGTTGTTTGTTTGTTTTTTTCTTTGGGTTTGGACCGTGTAGTGTATGATTTATTCAAGGCTATATGCTTTTCTTCACTGCTTCTGACTGCTTTTTCTCCTATTACACAAAGATTTTGAGGTGGGGTAGACTGGATATTTTTGTTTGGGGACTTACTTAGCAGTAATTGAGTCTCTTATATAGCCCGACTCTGAAGCCTTCAGTACTCTCTACTCTTTTATTCCTTTACTTTCTGAATTTATAAAAGCCCCAAACTGCATATAATATGAGCCTTTAAAACATGGGTAAAACTATCCCAGTGATAATGTTTGGAAGGTGTGTTAAGAAATGGAGATGCTCCAGAGCTCAACGTAATTTTTTTAAACAGCAAGTTCCATCTCCCTACAATTCTCTGAAGCATATACCCAAGTCCTTTCTTGTCTCTCCAGTGCTTTTTTCCTTCAGATGGACCATAAACTTTATTTCGTGGACACTCCTAGAGAGACTTCGAGTCAATAATAAAAGATCAATATTAACCAGCTCTAACAGAGGTTTGATCATGCTTGTATAGTTTTTCCCTCGTTTTAAAAAGGAATGTAATAAAATTTGTTTTTCCCCCCCATAGAATGAAATATTAAAATTGAATGAAAGGTTGATTGTTAACAAATAGAATAGTTCCTCTAATCTGTGCAGTGTTTCATTTCACTTCAGACAAAGATACCTAAGAGAAGTTTCTAATTTATTTTAGGATATTTTCTAATCTCATCAAAAGAATTTGACTTGCACAGGGTATTGTGGGACTTATATGCATAAGTACCTCTGAATCATTAAATACTTGGTACTTCTTTCACTGAATGACTATATTTGGAGGATGTATAAATACTATTTGGGATAGAGAAATAAATGAGGGTGAAAGAACCACTTAATTAAATCATTCATGTGTTTGTGTAGAGAGCATCTATCTAGTTGCTATCTAAATTATATTACATACACTTTGAATAGTTACTTCCATATCACATGTATATAGATTAATGAATTTTAAAACACAGAAAGAACACCCTCTCTATTTGATGACGAACTCAAGGTTTGTGTTGGGTGGGATAAGGCACCAGGAAAAATAGATAGCCTTTTAAAAAATTTTACCAAATTAACTATAGTATAAGAAATATCAGATTATTTCACCTTTAGTCTTTTATGCATTCACATTTTATTAAAATTTAGCTTTACCAACCTATTTCTGGATTGTACACTCACTTGTTAGAATAAAAAGGGAAGAGCGGTCATCTTAGACTTTAAAAACACGAATATCTTTTTAAAATCCTTCAAATATTAAGGTTAAGAATGTGAACAAATTATTCTGGAAGAACCCAAACAAAACAGCCCAGATAATTAAGTGAAAGCTAAACATAGTTTCATATTGTTTAATAACTTTTGTTTAATCTTTATTGCTATTATGAGAGGTAAAAATGTATCAAATATGTATAATTACTATGCCAAAATCTGAATTACTGTAAAATTATTGTGCATTGTTAAAATTGTAATTCTGAATTGTATTTTAAAAGTAATTCTTTCTGATTTTTTTTTATCACACATGATGAAAACTGGACTATATATATACACACATACACATACATAGAAATGTGAACTATACTATTTAAAATTTTTAATAGCTTTTTTTTTTTTTTGATGCCTATAATTGATTGGTAATTTATGCTGGCTTTTACTCCACTGGACTTTAAAATCTTTCTGTATATGCTATCAATAAGAAAATACCCTGGAACATAAAAATTCATCAAGAGACTCGCTTTCATCAAGTGCTTTAACAGACTTCTGAGAAGTTATCGAAGCCATTGAAGGAAATAATTGACTTTCAAAAATCATCTCTTCTTTTTCCCAAGAAGAAAACAATGGAAAAACAAATTCTCTTCATTCAGTGAATCCCCAGTTTGGGGTCTGGGGAGCCTAGAGACGTTGTGAAATCAAATCTTGTGTTATTTTCTCCTGGCTCACTCTTTTTGAGAAGGTTAATGGGCTATATGGCTGGTGAGACACGATCCCCTCCTAAGAAAATGTAGGTGCTCAGACAGGTAACCTCTGCTGCTACTGTTTTTATTTGTTTGTTTGTTTGTTTAATTTCATTTAAAATTTGTTTTTGTTGTATTAGGATATTTTTAAATGTAATATATTGCAGGATTTATAACCAGGTTTATTGCTTTCTTTTTGTTTTTCTTAAAAACAACAAACAGTGTTTCATTTAAGATACATTTAGGCGCCTTTGAAGCTTGGATTTTGGAATGTTTCAATAGTGGACAGAAATCTCCTGTTGGAATCTTCTAGTCTTCCAGGTTTAATTTGAAGTTTTTAGTTTTGTTTTGAATTTTTGTGTGGTATTTTATTTCCTTTACACCGGTACCCTTTGCCATGATGTTTTGGGGTGGCTGTCTAACTAGTGAAAATTCTTTCTATATTAATGTTTGGTGTTGGTTGCATTTCTTAATGTTTTGCATTTTTAAAATTGTTTTTAAAGACATATTCTAACTGCTTGCACTGTTACTGTTCTTTGCCAGCCTTTTCAGGAGCCAAAAAAACAAAAACAAACAAACAAAAAATACCCAGAGAAAAAACTTTCCTTCTTCCCCCTTCCTGATGATGAGTGAGAAGTATTGAGAACTTTCGGGGTCAGTGCCCTTCTAAACTCCCCTTCCCCCAATAATGCACCTGTATAATGAATGGTAAATGCAGCGGTTTGGATGCAGGCACAACCCAGCCTGCTCGCAGGTAATTTGACTCTTTATCCTTTCTTTCCATCACAAGGCTAACCTTCCTTTCTTTTTAAAAAACATTTCTTTATGTATTTAAAAGGCAACTGTGGATTTGTAATGAAGTCTCATTTTAAAATAAAATAATGCGTAACTATATCTAGCAAATAATTTGGTTAAGGAAGAACTTTCGGGGGTAATATTTGAATTGGGATGAACTCTGGACTTTCATTGGGGATGTGCTTTAGCCATATGGATAACTCCATTCCTTGCATATATGTCTATGATTAAGTATTTCAGAGTGTGATTTTTTGGCTTTGTTTTTGTTTTGGGTTTGTTTGTTTCTTCCATTGTGCTACTCTGGCTTAAGCTTTTTCAGAGGTTGGTGTCCCGAATACACAGTGTGCTCACAGTATAAAGACATCAATTAGGAGTTGAAAGGTATGGAAAACTAGAGTTTTGAAAAGGTAAAATTAGGTCCTAGGTTACATATATGGTAACAATTTACCACAGCATTTAGTTGACTTTAGTGCTTCTCTTTCTGTGACATCATTATGGAAGTGAGAGGGAATGATGATACAAAGATAGAAGAGGGTATTTTGGTTATTGTAGGGTCAGCTTGATTTATAACTAATCATTTTTGGGTTTCTGAGACACTAGTTCTAACAAAGAGATGGATATGAATAGTTTGAGATTATCACAAAATAGTGGCTTAAGTATTGAAAAATTACAGGTTTGGACAGATTGGAGGGCATTTCTAAAGCACAAGATTGTTAAACTGATTAGTGAAGGCCATAAAACAGTTAGTGGTAGGAATAGGAATACAACTTGTCCATTTTAATAACCTTTCTGTTTAATACACCGTCCCCTCCTCCATATACCCCAATCCAATTACCCTTTTTTCCCCTGTCCTTGCTAAAGTTTTTTTTTTAGGAGATAGTCCTCTTTCTAACAGAATTTTAGTTACACTAGTTAGGACATTTTCAAGATATACTTCTGCATAATTTTATCCTGTGACTTAAGATATCCTATCCAAAGAGGCTATAAGTTCCAATAAATCATTAGCGAGTAGGAAATCTTGCCTTGTAATGTTATTTCTACAGTAAAAGCCATAAAATAAATTGTTAACCCTGTTTTATGCTTTATTTTAGTCATATAAGATAGGGATAGATACTTTCCTAACCACTTTAAAACAAAAATATTCATCTGTTGAACTGAAATTTACTAACAAAGGAATCCCAAGTACACTCTTGCAGGAATTATGATATATACCAAAAGAGGCTTGTACAGGAGAACCTTGTTCTCTTGCTGATAGAATAGCCAGCATTGGAATGTGTGAACTATGTGATTGCATGGGCCATGGAGAATTTCACAACCTCCTTTCTGCTGCCCCCATGAAGAGCACTTTGATGATGATCTTGCTTTAAGATTTTACCATATTCACTTATTAGATAGTTCTTTTATATAGCATATATACCTGGCTGCTGTTGTGGGGTTTGGGAACATGAGGGGTGGGGTGAATTGTTGTTGTTTTAGGTTTCAGTCAGACAGACATCCCTGTGCCCCAGTTCCCAGAAGCACAGCAGGCCTCTAGGAGCATCCGTGGGAACGGCGCAGTCCTGACATCACCAACTCTCCTGCTCAGGCTCATCCCATATACAGAGGTCAAAGGGTGGGGCTTGAGATGGGGGAAGGAACCAGGAAGTACTAACAATGTCACTTCAGTGCCACTATTGCCTAGCCTTTAGTGCTATAATGCTAGTGTTTGTTTTATTTTTTAAGTTTGCAAAACTACATATTTTTGTTTTGGGGTGAAGATAGTGGGAGGGTGGAACAGAAACAAGCCATTACTATGATTACTAGTTCATTATTGGATACTGTTCTTTAGTAGCTAATACAGAATAAATTTGAAACCTAGATCCCCAATGACAAAGAGAATGGGAATAGAAAACTGATTTTAACAAATAGAAAACATTTATATGGTATTTCCAGTTCAGCAACTGCTATTATGTTTGTCATTCTGTCATCCTTTTTTTGCCCTAATTCATTTATATATGTATATTTATAGTTTGAGGAAATGTCCATTTGTGGTCAGTCCTTTTAAAAGGATTAAATGAATTTATTACTCTTTTGCAAAGAATATACCTAGTGTTTATATGGGCATACAAATGCTACCCTATTTTAAATGTAGGTGGCGTATGTGTTCGTGTTTTAATGTATTCAGAGCCATTGGGCAATAAGCAGTCCAGAACATTGAAAACTCAAGCAGGTAAAGCACCTAACACCCTTAGTTTCTAGAATTACTTTTTAAAACTCCTTTATTGCTGCATCTTTCATAATTGTTTTGGTAGTCTGAGCTTAAAATTTGCAGGAGTTGTAGACTACCTAGTTAAAATTTTAAGTTACACATTTATTCATAAGATTATAGGGATAGATAAAGAAGGGAAATATAATAGAAAAGAAACAGCTCCTTGAGATGGCAATTGAGTGTCCAAATTTTTCCACTTTTTTGTTTTTAATTTTCCTAGCCTAGCATGAACATTGATCATACATTGTTTGATTTTCATTGATTGGGATTTTTGTTTGTCTTGACTTTTGGCTGGGAGGTCTTGGGGAAACAGTGAGGAATTTTTGTGCACATGTGAAAATAGGAAATGTTAAAGGAATTTTTGTTTAATCTGAATAGTAAGCAAGAACTTTTTCTGTATACCCTTCTGCTGCAGCAGAGAATAAACTGGTAGGTGGTAACAGAAAAGGAACTCTTCAGATTGATGGCTACTGACAAATATACATAGAAGAGATGCGTGACATACTAAGTGAAGTGAAGGTGGCAAAAGATGGAAACAGGACTAAGATTCCTAGATTTGACTAAATGGTAAGTTATTTTCAACTAAAAATGTGTTTTCAATCTGATACTGTCTCCTTTTTAGTGGGAATATTGGGGAGATAACAAAAGTATGTAATGTGAAAAAAGTTACAGGGTAAAAGTGATCTTTTCTTCAACTGCCTTTTTTTCTGTCTAGTCCCATCTCCTTGTCATTGTGTCTGCCCATCAGTTCCACTGTGTGTTCACCTTTCTGTATTTCTTGAAATGGTTGTGCTTCTGCTCGCTCACTTCAGTCTCAGTATGCTTCTTTCTCTCATTCATTCCCTCTGAATTTTACTTTCCCAGTGTTGCCATTCTTCATCTCTGCCTGCTTATTTTTCTTTGTCTGTGGTGTGTGTCTTCCTCTTTCCATTTGCATTCTCTGTGTCGGTATCTGTCTGGGTATTTCCCTTGCATCAACAACTGCCCTCAGACATGTGCATCAGACTGCCAACATTGTGATTTTCTACATTTTAGAATTTGATGAGACTTGAGTAGAAGAAATTAAATTTCAATTCCAAGTCCCTAGAATTAAAGGATATAAATTTCAACTATTAAATTTATAGTAAGATGCAGACCTATCTGTTTACTTACTCAACTACTTGTTTATTGTAA
>PVKE010012062.1:0-33445 GCA_004027555.1 Craseonycteris thonglongyai
TTTTCATTTTTATTTTTTGATGAATATTTTGGGGAAACCCGCGAAGCACTGAAGCCGCAAACCATGAAGCGCGAAGTGGTGAGGGAACACTGTATTTTACCTTTGAACAAGTTGCTGTGACCAACACAATGTGCAGTATTAACTCAGGCCTAGGGGTTACACCCCCACTGTATAGGGCATCACCTCACCCCAGACCACATGGACCAAGAATAGGAAACGGGAGAGAACCTAAGCAAAATCTTGGGAAAGAAGCAGTAGGTGTTAGGGAGACAACTGGCAAATGTTCACTGGAGTCAGCAAATGATTGGAGTCTATGACAAAAGATTGGTGAAACTCTGGGAGGCATATTCTCTTTGGAGACAAGGCAATATAATGCAAAATCCAGGTAAATCAAATCTGTCAAAATTCTTTGGCCACTTTAAAAATATTTGATAACCATGAGATTGAATAAAATGTTTTCATGAACAAGACCTTAATTTAGCATTCACAAGGGGTGAATATGAATTAACAGTTGTCTGAATAAAAGAGTATTTACAATGGGATTCCTGAGAACAAATTCTCTGTATGTAAGTAGGATCAGTACACTTAACTAAGCCTGTGCATGAAAGCATTTTATTACGGTAGTTTTTTTTTCTCCTTTAAATTCATATTTTTCATTGTGTGTTTCAGATGCAGTGGCAGAAAGCCAATGACTGAGACATTAACTGAGCCTGAGTTGTCATTTTCACCCATCATTAAACCAGGGCCTTCTCTAGCTTACTCCTCAAGGATGTGCACATTGAAACAGGAAACCTGGGGTTAACAAGGTTTAGATACCTGGTTTGGATGACCATCCCACATGGGCCAAGGTCAGAAGTCGTGAAAGTCTCCGGGGTGGGGGCATCTACAACAGGATCATAAAGTTACAGAATCAGGCAACAAGGACCTGAAAAGTCTCCCTTATTTGTGACTTAAATTGTACTTTGAGGGACCCTTGGAGGAGCCCAATAGTTCTGCTTCAACCTGAAGAGTTGCTGCTTCTGCATGTGATTGATTTATTTAACCGATAACAGAAAATTTTGATGGAATAATGCCTTCCATAATCTTTGAAATCCATTAATTTCATCTAAATCCTTCACATTTCTGGTGAAGTCCTTAGAAGCAGATACATCAGGCAGCTAGGACATAAGGATTCTAAACTTTGAGGCCATTTTAGGTTCTGAGAGAGAGATTAACTCTTCAAAAAGAAAAGGGAAGAGGTAAAAGAAACAATGGCACCTACTTCTACGAATATAATTTCTGTCAACCAATCTTTGTACTCCTTGGTGAATCTTAGATCTGTTTGAACTTCTCCTGTGGTCAAGATCTTCCTGTTTAACTGATGGTCAGGTCATGTCTTCTGGTTTCTCTCCACACCTTTTATTCTAAAGATTTAGCTGACTTTGCCTCAGTCTTCAGGCCAGATACTCTAATGACAACTTACAGGCCAAGGCTTGCTTAGTAGATACTGGTTCGCTTCAGCCTCAGTTGCTGTCCTGTGCTTCAGGTTTTCCTAAACTGGAAGGGGTAGCCAGGTATCTCTTTCATGTGCTGTAACACATGTAACAAGAGGAGAACCAAGGATTCAATCTGCTTAGTGCTTCCGTCCATGAGTAGCTTGAGTCTGGCTCTGCTGAGCATCCTCTGGTAGAGTCCCAGGAACAAGCTTATTTCCTTACCTAAACATCAAGCCCTTCCTTTGGGGGATATAACACAAGAATTCCTTTGGGATATCTGTTCTCAAGCGTCTAGAAAGCCAGGCAAGGTGGCTTCCAGGCTGTTCCTATATAGACTACTCTTGGCGGGCTGATGGCCTGTTTGATATTCTGAGGTCTAGCAAAGATTTAGCTCCAGTGGGTCACCAAGAGGTCATGGTCTCAATGATTTTCTCTGTTATTTATCTTTGGCTTGCGGCATGGGAGCCAGCCTTTGATGGAGGGCATTTCTACCACAACTGCACAGAATCAAGCATTTCAGTGCTTTGGTTTGAGGTGGAGAAGGGTTGGCTTCTAATGCTGTGAAAATGTCATTGAGTACATCTGAAACTATCTAATTCTGTTCTTTTCTGATGAGCAAATTCATTTCTGGGGGCTTACCAGTGGCACTTCCCAGACTCGGGTCAGGGAAGGAATCATTCTGATGAAGTCAGCAGTTTTTGGTTTGAGTAATTCCATTTTCAGTTCCTCTGTCTTGAGACAGAGATAAAAGCAACACGTCTCAGACCTCTAGAGTACATCTCTATTTTTCTACATGGTTTATGACTCACCTGTGACTCCTCTCAGTGTGACCAAAGGGCCATTTATGCTGAACTAGTGTTTGGGTTTCTGTTCTAAGTAACAGCAAAGCTTCCATGCTAGCTCACAAGGAAACCACAGGAACATCCCTGGTCTGGTTAGCTTAGCAGGCTCTTGGGTTCTCAGACTGCCTGACAGGACTTTTCAGCTTGTTTCATGTCAATTTATTCTCTCATCCTGTTTCATTTTGACTTAAGA
This sequence comes from Craseonycteris thonglongyai, assembly GCA_004027555.1. Taxonomy (NCBI): domain Eukaryota; kingdom Metazoa; phylum Chordata; class Mammalia; order Chiroptera; family Craseonycteridae; genus Craseonycteris; species Craseonycteris thonglongyai. Next base: position 2,511 of record PVKE010012062.1, read on the forward strand.
CAAATGTTATCTCTCATCTGGGTCAGAAAGTATGGGTTGTATATGGCTGAGACCTGATATGAGAGGCCTGAATCAAGTATGCAGCATTTGGCCTGCAAAATTAGTTGTGCTACGTTCTATGTTCTTGTTCCCTCAACAAAGCATCCTAGGAAATGAGAACATTCAGTTCCATAAGTTCCTGTCTGTCTGATACTCTACCTCTGCCAGAGAGTTCCAGGACAGATAGTGGGCTGTGCTGGGCCATGTCCATCAAAGAAAATGATGCGACCTGTGCTGGTGTCATGGCCATCCATGGGAGAGGACAGCTCTGGGCTCTAACTAGAAGGAGTGTCGTTATGTTAGGGAATTTCTAGTGAGTTCCTAGAACAGACTAGAATGTACAGTGTAAGAATCACATTTGACTTCTTTTTTCTTTTTCTCCTCCTCATTCTCTTTTTTAACCAAAGTCTGTACCTTCACACGGTGGTTAATGTGTCACAGCCTCAGTACTTCCAGATTTGGACCAAGGGAGAACTGTTGAGTACAGGGGCTAGGAAAGGCAAGGGCAATGATAGATTTTATATATCATATTTCTAGCAGTGGTTTTCTATATGAAAATCAGTTTTCAGAGTGACCCCAAGCACTGTAGCTACTCTTACTAAATGTCAGCCTTCTTGTTCTTTTTTCTGTTATTTTAATTTAAAAAAAAAGAAAAAAAGAAACAAACAAACAGAAACTTCTTGGCTACCTAAATTGCTATTGCAAACCATTTGTGGGTCAAAGTCCATATTTGGAAAAATAACACTGCATTAGTGTAAAAGAGAATTGTGCACGAATATTTATATACAACAATGTTTACAATAGTAAAAATTTTAGCAACTTAATGTACACTGGTAGGGAAATAGACAAATAAACTGTGATATACTCACAAAATGGAAAAGTAAACAGTAGTGAAAATGGATAAACTAAATCTATGTATATCAATACGGGAAAACATTAAAAATATAACACAGAAGGGGAGAAGTTCCAAATGGCTACATAAAATACACTGCAAATTTAAAAACTTAGGGAACATTACCAGTTTTTTTTATGAATACATACATATCAAGTCAAAGTATATGTGAGAGTGTGTTACCACAATAAAAAATGTGTAAATGATAAAAAAAAAATTTATAACTTTTGTGAGGAAGTTTTTTCTATGTTAAGAATATTATACTTTAATCTAAATTACTTTGTTTTTTCATAATTAATCTGCAAACTTTTAGTTTTGTTTTCTGACAGTTTTAAATATTTACCTATACTACTGTCTATTTTTTAGGGTGACTATTATGGCATATAGAAAAGTTATTGATCTTCAAATATTTATAATTCAGTCACTCTAGTCACTTCTTATTAATTCAGAAGTTCACCTGTCCTTTCTAGACAGCAGTTAGTAACTATTTTGCCTTTCTTTGCCAGTGTTAACATCTCTTAAATATCTTCCATGCCTTAATGCATTCCCTAGAAATTTTTGCAATTGATCTCAAGTTTCAACGCTTTGTGGTCTGAGAATACACTTGGTATGATTTGGATGCCCTTAAATTTGGTGAGGTTGGATTTCAGTCCCAGGATATGGTCTATCCTTGAAAATGTTCCATGTGCACTAGAGTAAAATGTATAGCCCTTTGTTGTAGGATGGAATGATCTATAAAACACACTTACGCAAGGATCTTTGACTTCTTCCCAATTTAATGAAGATGGTTTTAGTAATTTGTTCTTAATTGTGATGTTTATAATAGTTTAAAGATAGTCTTTATCTCTGTAAGGTAGCATCACACTTCTGACATTAAGATAAGATTTTGCCAGTAATATAGGCTAATTTTATGATATAATTTTCAGTATTTACTGAAATAATTATCAGGTTTTTATTATTACCTCTATTAATATAGCTTATTGAATGAATGAGTTTCCTGATTGTAAGAACTAGTTTTTTGTTTGTTTGTTTGTTTGTTTTAGCTCTTTCCTATAATCTAGAGCTAATTTTTCAGAGCATTGCTCATCCAGATAAACTTTTCTAAATGGAGTGACACTTGCTAAATTGTTTTCTCCACAATTGTCTCTGTATCACTAACATTTTGTTTTTTTATAATCTTACAGTCTATAGCCAACAGTTTGATTGTTTTCCAAAGGGTAAAAAAACATGGCTTATTGTAATGGTTAAAATATATTGTGTGAGTTTGAGGTTGGTGACAGTCTTATAGAAGCATGTTTTGCCACCTTTCAATCAATTTTAATTTTAAAAATATCAAGAAAACAAAAATGTGAGCCAATAAACCCTGATTGCATGTTGTTGGTAGGAAATAAATTGCAATGGCAGAGCACATGGTCATAGGAGCTATGCTGATTGTTTGCACAGGGCAAGCCCCTTGCCCTCCCCCATCACTCTAGCACAAACACAGCAACAGAGAGATGGTTCATTTTAAGTGTCATAATTCGAGGACAGTTGATGTTGGCTTTCTTAGAACGTAGTGCTCACTTTTATTTAAACATTTCCTTCTTTTAATCAGTTAATAATTCAACAAAAATTTATTCAGTAATTACTATGTGATCTACTCTATGCTAGGTTTTGAGAAAGAGATAAGTTAGACATGATTCCTCTTTTTATGGAACTTACTTATATATTCATAAGTAAGAGTCAAAGTATTTTCCATTTTCATTTTTTATTACCTTATTAGACTTTATAAATTATTTTTCATTTCTCTTGCTACGTCTTTTAACTACATAATTTAATGTAACTTACTAATTTCCATTGATCTGAATGTTTTTGAATTATTCATTCAATATCTTTGAGGATGTCAGGATGGCTCAGTGGGTTAAGCGCTTGCTTTGCAGCCCCAGGGTCTGAGGATTGAATCCCAGCCCCCACCTGTGCAAACTCGTATGCTGAACTGGGCTGTGGTCCCCAGTTCAGTTCTCACTGGGGAGGGCTTCCCATATGGGAGGCCCTTGGCCTGGTTCCTGCCCTGTGCAGACCCACGCCCACCTGTGGAGTGAAACTATGTCAAAAACTGATGATGTATAACAATGGAGATTGCTCTGGGCCCTCCCCCTTCTCCCTGTCTCTCTCTCTCTGTTTCTTTCTCTCTCTCTGCCAAGTAAAACAAAAAACAAAAAACAATACATGCCAGGAAGTGTTCTGGATATTGGGGATTTCAAAGTGAAAGAAAAACACAAAAGTCTTTGTCTCCCTGGAATTTACTACATTCTAATGAAATACCAGTTCCAAGGATTTGTGAGATTCATTCAACTTTAATATTATCTGTCTACCAAACACACCAAAAAATTAAAAGAAAGAAGCGAACCAAGCATTCTGGAAAAACAATAATGCAGGAGTTATTATGAAACAAGGATTTCTAGTTAATAATTATTTAAATAGAAACTTATTTAACTTTCCTCTACAGGTAATTCAATTACCTGTAGTTGTAATAAATTTCAATATATATGACTTCTGCTTTTCAGGTAGGACATCATCTAACAGTCTCAGCAAGCTTCTGTTGTCTGGTGCATTTCTTTGATCAAATTTTTTATTTCATAAACAGAAACCTTTAAATTGTAGGTTGCAAAATGATGAGAAGTGAGGCACAAGTGTTTATTAGGTGGTTTCAAATGGTAGAGCAGCTCTCCCACATTTCTCCAAATAAAAATTTCCCAAATAATGGAAGAGATTATAAAGTGGGAACTTTCTAAGATCATCTATTGACTCTGAATAGAAATTATTTAGAGAAAAATGTAGGTATTGTAATCATCTTCTCTATTGAGGATAAGGGAGGTACCGTTTTGTTGTGTGGGATAATTCTGTATCAGCAATGTTTCCTTTGGGACTTATTGAAATTAAAGTAAGACATGTTCATTAGTTGAATTCATGCATTCATCGATCAACAGATTTTTAATGACTGTCTTCTTTGTGCCAGGCCCTGCTTTTGTGGTTCTTGACATTTTGGTGACAAGTTTATATTGAATGAGTAAGCATACATATAATTGGCATCACCAAGAGTGGAGAGACTGGATTAACTGGAGTAAAAGAGGGTTACTGTGCAAGGTCTGTTAAGGAGCACATCAATAACATTTATTCATTTATTTGCTCAAGAAGCAATAAGGATTTCTGAAGAAAAATGACTCTGGGGCCAAAGTTATAGTAGCACTTGAATATATTCTCTGATGAGTTTCACAAATATTGGCTTCCTAATTAGATCTTAGTCCACCTATAAATGCAGTGATGATTATGAGAGGGAATTGTTTTTCTAATAATGTTTCACTAATAATAACAGTAATAATAACAGCTAACATTTATTTAGTATTTATGTGTAGAATGCAATGCTAAACTCTTTATATGCATATTCCATAATCCTCACAACTCTTGGTTAGGTAAAATTAATATCTCCACTTTATAGATGAGCATCCTGAGGCTCAGAGACATAAGAAATTGGTCTACAATCACACATCTAAAAAAATCACACATCTATATTCGGGATGACATGAAACTCACCACAATAACATGGAACTTACCAGAAGTTGAGTTGTTGTTTTTTTTTAATGAAGGCCAGGGATGAGAAATGAATCTGCATACTTAGCCAAACATGTCAATAATGTGAAATAACTCACTCCGTTTTCACAGTGTTTCAGAGATTAAGTACAGTCATACCTCATTTTATTATGCTTCATTTTATTGTGCTTCATAGATACAGATTTTAAAAATTGAAGTCAAGACCTTCCATCAGCAAAAAAGTTTACAAGTTGCTGAATTGAGGTACTCAATTTATTGTGGTGGTCTTAAACCAAACCCACCAGGTTTCCAAGGTCTGCCTGTAAATAATCTTCAGCAGAATCCATTCTAAGCATGCAATTTTCTTTTTTTTTTTTTTTTTTGCATTCAGCCTAGCTACTTGCTTAAGAAACGACACTATTCATTGCAGAGAATGCTTCTATTTTACACCATTTCTACTTCTCATAATGACCTATGCTGGTTACTTTTTACAGAGCACATTAGAGCAAACCACCTTTTCCCCAAGCTGCAAGTGTCTACTTACCAATAGTAACAGAAAAAGAAAGTGGTCCACAGCTGGCCTCAGGTAGACACTAATTTCTGTTTCATGAAAGTTTTGAAGAAACCAAGAGCTTTTAAGTTTCTAAATTTCATCACGGTTTGCTGTCAATGCACAAGCTGTCCCTATCATCAACTTTCCTAAGTGTCCTATGTAAATGCGGAGGAAACTGGCCTTTGCAGGGGCACCAGAAACAACAAGAGGATCTGCTTATACTCTGCTTCCTCTTTCTTCTTCCTTCCTTTTACCATCATTGTCATTGTTGCTATCATTCATTGAATACTTACTATATGTCCAGCCCTCTACTAAGGTTTTAGGTATATTTAAGCCTCACATCAATCTTAGGAGTAGCTTCCATTTAACTCCTTTTTTGGACGACGAGTCTGTGAGGTTGTTTAACCATCTCAAGGTCACACAATGAGAAGCAAAGTCTAGGTTGTTCATAAATCACAGATCTATTTAATTTCAGAAAATGTATTCTTAACTGAAAAGCTATATATGTATTCTTGCCTTAAAGGATTTATAATGGGTTGTAGGGTCAAGGAACAATGGACCAGACGTGTGGATCTAAGATAAGCCGGTATTTACATAAAGTCTTAGGGTTGAGATTTAGAGGTTCTTAATCTGGGGTCCAGAGACCCCTGAGTCTCTAAAATTAGGCTTTGGATAGTTTTGTAACCCCATAAAACAGAAGTCAGCATTTGTTTTCTTAAAGCATCACAAGGTTAACTATTATAGGCTTTACAGGCTATATGGTCTGTGACAACGCTCATCTCTACTGTTGTGCAAAAATAACCAGAAACAGAACACAATGGAATAGGTAAGGCTATATTCCAATAAAACTTTATTTATAAAAACAGGCTCTAAAATGGTATGCAAATTCTATGTGCATATGTGCATAGTTATTTTTATTGTTGTTTTTAGGAGAAGGTCCATAGCTCTCCATAGCTTCTGAAGTAGGTTCAAAATCAAAGATAGCTAAGAACTCATCTAAATGTTCTCCAAGGCCTCTAAACCGAGACATTCCGGAATTCTATGATTCTACATGCCTTTTAAATTAACACTCTCCTAGAGAGTCTGTCTCCTTAGCAGCTTCATTTGACGGATTCTGTGAACTCTTACGTGGACTATGATTACTGTCTGCTGAGAAGGAAACATAGGACACATTACCATCTCAACCCTCCATGGCTTACCTGGCCAGAAGATACTGGCTGAGACATAAATACATCCCAGACTGCAAGACAGCAGCTCGGTCCTGAACCAGCTAGCTTGAGGTTTGCTGAGGCTTTCTCTTCTCCACAGAATGGACTCCCTTGTCCTGATTACACTGGCTGCAGGCAGTTGGATTCCTAGAGTCAGCCAGGTCTGCCCAGGTACAGTGTGGAGAGCTGTGTTTGCCTGATACATCTCTGAGTCTGTGCAGGGGCCCTCTGTCTCTCAAGGAAACATGGTCCTTTCACTTAGATTCCTCAGCTTCATGAGTTACAGCACTGTATTTACCGCCCACGATTACACTAACAAGTACCTTCCACTCCATGTGTCTTCCCCTAACTAGAATCTTAGTGGAGATTTTTTATTATATTCTAATGTGCCCACCACAGAGTCTGATTTGATGCTTTGCATGTATTTATTTATTTAATTCTAGGTTATTAGTGCCGAGATCCCTGAAAGCTACAGCCAGTTTAAAATTCTTGCATCACTTTTGAAAATCAAAATAATGATTATCCAATCCACTTGAATAAAAAGCAAGATCAATTGCTTTAACTTTTAGAAAAAAATATATATATACCGGTATATATATATATATATATATATATTAAAACAAGAAAGGACAAATACTATGAATCATAATTGATTGCATTTATATTCCAGGTTTCTGAGAATGGTAAATTCAGTATAGGGGAAGAAGCAGGAGCAGAAATAGAAGAGGGGAAAGAAATGATAGAAGAGAGGAGAGTGAAACAAAATGGAGAGACAAAGAGGATGAAAGAGGAACAATGAACATAGTCTGTAGCTAACCAACTGCTGCTGAGTTGAAATTCAGTGTCTTTATGATGCAGCTATTTGTCACAGCCAATGTCCCTCACCCCCACCAACCAAGAAGGAAATAAACCAGCAAATGAAAATAAAGGGAATATAAATCATTTAGCCAGTACTTATGGAAACTTTATTCCATAGTAGACTCCTGTATATATCACATCAGGATTAGTGCTCGCTCTCTGAAATGAACATCAATAAGGGGACCACGTAGTGCTGACTGTATCTCCAACTAACAGTTCAGTTCAGCTTTAACTGTCATGTTCATCTGGCAGCAGTATTGTGCCATGTCAAATGGGAGGCCTGGGTTCTTGTCCTGGCATCTCATCATGTGACCTTGGTTGGCTAATCTCTGTGCCTCAGTTTCCTCCTGTGTCACAGATGAATAACTCCTTGCTCTCTCTCTCTCTCTCACACACACACACACACACACACACAACTTGGATAAATCTAAAATACCAAATAAATGTAAAACTTACCTTGTCCTTGTTACTTAAGAAGGTAGTGGGTAGGTGGCAGGTGGGGACAAGGGCATTTTGCACAGAAGGCTTGGTGACTCAATGAATTGTCTTTTTCCCCCCCTCAGTAATATCTGGTTTGGGATTATTACTGCTTTCTTGATGTTTTTAGACATACTTTTCCCCTTCAGATATGTCAAAGGTGAAAAATACTATTCCACTGCCATAATATGTCATCCTTGCTGCCTGAGCAAGATGTGCATAGACAGTTTAGTAATTAAGCTTTTCAACACTGCATCATAAAGTTTTATTCCAGCAAAGGCTATATTTATCAGCTAACAAGTACTAAATCACCCTGCTGTTCCAGCCGTTTCTCACTTAAATATGCTCCTTTCAAAACAGAGCAGCTTTCCTCGGCTGACTTGATTAATAAATGTTCTTATTTTGGAAATACTGCGGTGCCGTGTGGTCCTGTGGGGCTGACATACATACACCTTGGCAATGGTTCCAGATGGTGCTGACCCCTATTTCTCAGGGGAGCTTGACACCTTAGCCCTGGGTCTTTTAGAGCATCCTGGCCATAGGAGTTCCATGGACCTCTGGGATGGCTTCCAGCACAAGACAATCCCATATCCATTTCCTTTCTACAGGGAAAAAGGTAATGAAAATTAAGAACACAAACATTTGGTACGTTTTACTTCCTTATTTGAGTGTCTGGGAATTGGCCTGTTCCTATCAGAGACTGATCTAAATGTAAAACGAGTTCTGACATTTAAAGCAGGGTTGACTTTTTTTCTCATATTGCCATAGTCTTCTCAAAACAAATACAGAATTATTAGGGAAACACACTTAGAAAAAATAGATATTGAAAGTTGTCAGTTATGGCTTAGAGGAGTTCTATCTTTAAGTAATCCACCCCATCTTCAAAAATTGGTTTCCCCCCCCCACCCCCTGTCTTCTTTGGAGGATAGATGAGTGTGCGTATATTCATGAGATGAATATAAGATTTTTCTTAAAGCTTCAGGATGCTTTCAGTCAAATAGCTCCCAAAACTAAAACAGTCAGTACCTTTGAATGACTTTTCTACCCTATTTTAAGGATAAAATGAAAATAAAGACAAATGTTAATCAAATATGGGCCAAAGTGATAAAAGAAATCTCCACATTTTTCATATCATATGAGAGATCACATTATTTTCCATTTTCCCTTCTCTGCTTTCAAAAATAAGTGACATTAGCCACATGTAGGCATTTCAGCTTTACATAAATTGATTGCCAAAAGGTTAGATATAATAACATTCCATAGGATCATAAAACTTACTTTATAGATATATAAGCAAGTTCTGCCCATACCTGTGTATGTGTATGTATGATTAGTGGGCATGTAAGGGTGGAACTTTAGGTATTACCAAGTCAAGAAGTCTTTGGTTGAGTTTTTCTTAGTTTGAGAGGGTGCAACAATTTCTTTCCTTTCAAAATGATAAAACAGAGCTCACCATTTTGCTTTTTGAATTAGCAACAGGTAGCTTGTTTGGAAGGCTGGGAATCAATTTCTCTCCAGCCAGGAAGACGCAGGAATGTCACTGATGCATGTGGGTCACTAAAACACTAAGTTGGCAAATATTGGACTATTTTAAGTGCCTCTATTTTCCAGTTAAGTAAAATTTTTTTATTGTATTAATTAAACTTCACACAGTCTAAATGCCACAGCATATATTGGAACACACAAAAAGGTAACAGTAGCAGCCATAGGAGATAACAAAAAGTAAAGACTGATATACTTTCTCTCAGTCTCTACTTAATTTTTATCTTTCATAATAAAACTGTTTGTTTGTTTGTTTGTTTGTTTTAGGTTAAAAAATACTGTGTGATTTGGAAAGTCGAGTCTGGTTATTTTCTGAAAATTTGAAGAGAAGTTACTTCATCAGTCAAGTTGTCCTAACTGCGATCCTAGAACTGAGGACATATATGACCTGCGATTCAGGATTATTTAATAACTTGAGAGAGAAATGAGAAACAAAAATCACACTGTTATTCACAGTTTAGAGGAATCTTGTAGTTTAGCAGTTTAAAAAATATTAAATCAAGGACATATTTGAAGATTAAAATGAGGCTTTGATAATGATTATTCTTTATTTGGAAGTGAAATTTTCAAAAGAATAGTAAATATTTGAGAACAAAAACGGCTACTTTGATTTGACTAAATTTGGGGGAAGGTTATTTGTTAAGCATTCCTTTTCCTCCAACAAGTAGTAACCATGGCAACTCAGAAAAGTGGCAAAAGGTATAAAGTCCAAGAAATTTGTATTCTACCATGGGTTGTAACTATCAAAATTATAAAATCAATTTTATACATCATGTAAAAAATGACAAGTGAAGAACAATTTTCCGGTAATTTCTGTCAACAAAATAGAAAAAAAATAATAATAACAAAAAACTGTGAAAACAAAAATCCAAAGTACATGTAGGCAATAAGAATACAGGTACTAAATATGATTCTTTAAAGCTTCCAGAACACATAAGGCAGAAGCAATGCAGCCATCAAAGTTGGACTGGGTAAATCCATCCCCTCCACACACAAGGAAAGGCTTGAGATGAAGAGTCATTTGACCAGGAAAGTTGGCAGCAGCATTTGCAACCTGAAAAAGTAAAATAAAAATAAGGGGAGTTTACAGTTGACATTCTGCTGTGTGGTCATGTCAACACCCACCCGGGCAAGGTTTCTCGACCTGGAGAAAGCAAGATGTTTCACAAGGAATGATGGGAAGCAAAACCAAGACCCCCTACGTTTCTCCCGCACCCAAGTGTTGACGCTGATGTTCTTACATTTACATTTTTTTTAGGACAATTATTTGATAAGATAATCAGAAGTGCATTGAACTTCAAACTTAGTAGTCTGTGATATGCATATATTCAATTGAAAGTACAGTGATTTATTTTCACAAGAGGAAAATGATATTCATTAAATTGTTCACCAATTATTGAGTCCCTGCTATGTGCCAGACAAAAGTACACTTAAGGCCTGTGTCATTGAACTTTCAGTACAGTATGACTCACGACACTTAGTGTCTAAGGGCTAAGACAGAAAGAGACAGTGCTATAGGAACACATGGGAGGGGACCCAACCCAGCACACCTGGACAGAGAAAGCTTCAAAGAGGAGGTGACCAGTCATTTCACTTGAATTCTGGTGGATGCATGAGAGTTTGCCAATCAAGGAAACAGAAATGGAGCTTTCCAAAGAGAGGAAGGGGCATGCATAAATGCCCACAGTCGATGGGCAGGAGAGAATAAAGTGTGTTTAGGAAACTAGGGCAGGTCCCTGTGCGTGTGCATGTGTTAGGGGAGGAGGTTCACTGGAAAAAGAGATGTGGCTGAGAGGCAAGATAAGAGAGATATACAGGGTTTAAAAATTAAAATGGGGGAAGCCAGGATGGCTCAGTGGGTTAAGTGCTCACTTTGCAGCGCCGAGGACGGAGGATCGAATCCCAGCCCCGGCCCATGCGGACCCACATGCTGAACTGGGGAGTGCCCCCAGTTCAGTTCTTGCTGGGGCCTATGCCGGAGGCTCCCGGCCCAGTTCCTGCCCTGCGCAGCCCTGTGCCCGCCTGTGGAGTGAAACTACATGGAAAACTAATGTCAACTATGGAGACTGCTTTGGGCCCTCCCCCTTCTCTCTGTGTCTCTCTGTCTGTTTCTCTCTATCTGTCAAAAAAACCCAAAAATACAATAAAAATAAATCTTTAAAAATTAAAATGTATAAAACATGAATTAAAAAGTTTATTAAAATGAAGGATTTACTACTTGGGAGTCAAAAGGGGAAGAAACAGCTGAAGTCTAAATTTATTTTATTTGGTAGAAATAGGTTTATGATATTAATGTTTGAAATGATAAAAGATGCACAGGTTATTTCTTGGAAAAAAATATATTCTGAAAATTCGGATGGATGATGCTAACACACATTCACAGGAGAATGAGCAGGAGGTGAACACAGTTATCTTGAACACTGACATGGTTTGGCTACTAAATCACCAAAAAGAACAAATCACACAAATTTATTATTAAGGTGGTCTCACTTGAGATTGTTTCCCTGCACAACTTCAGGGGGTGCCGTTCATATGGACTGCAATGGGCAGTTCGGGTCTTTCCTGTATAGTGTTTTCGTGAAGAGTAATAAGATTTGCTTGTTTAAAAATTACACAAAGAAGTCAAGAAATGTAGTAAATGGAGCTGACATTTTGGTTCTAGATAGGCTGAACTAGTGTACGTTTTCACAATTTTTTAAACCAGAAAAACTGTCTAGGTATTTTTTATTTATATGTCATATTTTGCTTTAAAAAAGAGGTGGCATAATTATTTCTTTGTTCAAGTTCTAAAAATATGGACCTTTAACGACCTGTGTCACTCAGATCCGAAAGTCAAATGTTAGGAATAACTTCTCACTCTTTGGGAGGTTACCTGATAACAACATTTATCATAGACATTGCAGATAATCTTTTTTAAATTATGGCACAGTTTTAATTTATTCTGTTGAATGATAACTTCATTTTTTCCCTGCTTTATGGAGGTATAGTTGACAAATAAAAATTGAATTATTTAAGGTATGCAACTTGTTGTTTTGATATACATTATGAAATAATCACTGTAATCAAACTATTTAACACATCCAATAGCTCACATAGTTACTTGTGTGTGCGCATGTGTGTGTGGGCCATGCTTTATGATCTATCTTTTTCCCAGAATTTTAACTATAGTCATGCTTTGCCATGGATCTCCAGGGCTGATTCATTTTGCATAATTGAAACTTTGTACCCTGTGACCAACATGTCCCCATTTCCCCAGATCCTATCAATCTCCATTCTACTCTCAGCTTCTATGAGTTTGACTATTTTAGATTCCACCTGTAAGCAAGATCGTGCTGTATTTGGTATTTGTCTTTCCATAGCCGATAATCATGAAATCAGCAGAAAAGATTTTTGAGTAGCTAAAACAGACAGCGCATAGTGCAGACACCAATAGACAGATTTGGGCTTTTGATCAGGGCTTTCAATCTCCTGCTTCACAGGGAACTTTAACAAGTTAGATTATTTGATCTGTGAGTAAATCACTAAGGGAGAAAGAACACTGTTAGGTTCCTATATAAATTATCAGTTTTAGAATGTGACAACTGATAGTTTAAGAGCAAGATCCTATGTAAACACTCAGAAGCCAGACCAACCTGGGAAGAAGCTTGGTGATCTGGGGCCATTTAGTGGAAGGGTAAAGAACTTTCTGGTTTTTAACAGACTCCAATCTTGCTAACTATTTGTTTTCTTGTAATCATTAATGCTTGTCATGATGGCCCCAATATTCAAGAACCAATTCTAATAAAGTATTAATTATTAACATCGCTTGAATGTTCACTGCATACCAAATGCTTTGTAGCAAACTCCATTATTTCACACAGCAACCCTATGAGGTGGTTACTGGTATTCTTATTTTATAGAAGAGAAAGCTGAGATGCAGAAAGACGGTTACTTGCCCAAGGAGAGAATGCTGCTGGAAGGTAAAGAAACAAGGATCTAAACAGAGCAACTGATTCCGAATTTACCCTTTCAACACTTTCAGAAATTGTCCCATTGAGACTTGATGTAAGTAAAAGAAAAACATTTGAAAATATGTTAGTGTGATTTATAAGAAATACATATATTTGGTCATGTATGTCTCTGGTCTTCCACCACAATTCCTGATTCACAACTCCCAAAACCTTTGCAATGTTTTGAGTGTTGACAGTGACAAAGGTGCCTTTTGTTATGTTATGTTATGTTGGTGAAAAGCTGAAGGGTGGAAGCTGGTTGCCTGTGGAGCCAACCCTGTGATCAGAGGGTTGGTATTTTCAGTCCTCCCCACCACCTCCAGGGAGAGGAGAGGGGCTGAAGATAAAATTCAATCACTAGTGGTCAAGGATTTAGTCAATCATACCTATGCAATGGAGCCTCCATAAAAACCTGAAAGGATGGGGTTTGGAGAGTTTTGTGGCTGATGAACATACGGCAGTATCTAAGTGATCTAGTAAGTAACACATTTCTCTGAGTTCTGTGAGCCAATCTGGCAAGTTAGTAGAACCTAAGGAGAGGGTCATGGGAACCTGTGATTTATAGCCCATCAGTCAAAAGCACAGGTAATAACTTGGGCTTGGGACCTGCCTCTGAAGTGGTGGGAGGCAGCAGTCTTGTGGGGCTGAACCCTTTACCTGAGGAATCTGATGCTATCTCCTGGTAGATAGTTCAGGATTGAGTTGACTTCTCACATGCCCTGCTGGTGTCTGGGAGTTGTTTGTTGGTATGTGTATGTGGGGGCGTGGGGATAGGGGACTCTCTTCAACATCAATTTTGGAATTGGTACCAGTCACATAGTTGTATGCTTCTGGAAGATTCATAAATAGGACAACTCATTCATATATATATATATCTGTGTATGATTTATACATAACTATATAAATCTCCATTTGAGGTAAAAAATTGGTACATTCTAGTACCCTGTATAGATAAGCCACGGTACTGTTAAACATTATAAAAGCCTTAAGGTGGAGGGAGTTTAAGGCTAAAAGCTCTGTTCAGGGTTGAGCTGGTAATTTATCAGTGCTGTGTAATTTCAATTGATGGGTGGTAAATGCCAGATGCCAGGTCACATGACTAGAAAACTGGGCCACTAATTAGCCAATGTGCAGTTCAGATGAAACACTCTCCCTGCATTTAGGTGGAATCACCCATTTTGCAATTACCCAATGAGGAAAATATGAAAACATGAAGTGTGTGTTGGCAAGCTCCTGCCCTCGTATGAAGCAGAGAGCCCTGCCGAAGAGGAGCTCGTAATTGTCAAAGCCACACTCCCTCACAATAACACAGCCTTTGACTATGCTTCCTGCCACAGCTCAATGACTGCATTTAAGAGATGTCAGAGCTGCAACAGCCCCTTGGAAATCCAGGTTGTTTGAGCTCACAGGTGTTACAGGGCTGGTCAGAAAGTGCTCACACTGCAGGGTTGCTAATGTAACGTTTCTGTGAATATGGGTGATGGCTGCATTGGACAAGTAAATTCAAAGTAGAAAAAGCATTTTCTTTCTAACCTGTGTAAACCCACATGAATGTGTGTTGTGACTTCTCTCTCTACTTGCAGAATAAAATGCAAACTTTTCGGCCTCCTCAAGCTTCACCTCTTGTCACTTCTCTCACCTTTGCCACATATCCTATCTCCATTCAAACAAAGGTTCTTCAAACACATCCTTCTTTGTTGTGCTTCTGTGACTTTGAAGAAGCCATTCTGCTTGATGAGGTTGTATTGTTCCCTGTCTTCAAGTGTATTGTTCCCTCTCTTCAAGTAAATTGTTCATTCTTCAAAAACCAACAGAAGTGTCACCTGCTCTGAGGTTTTCTTGCTCTGCCAGGCAGGGTAAGTGCCTTTTCAGCGTGTTATTTATATCTATTATGTGACTTGCTGTTTCGCACTGTAATTATGCCCATGCCTGGCTTCCTTCCTAGATTGCATGCTCCTACGAGTAGGGACTGTGATGCACTGATCTTTGTAGGTAAGGCTGAGAATTGTGTATCTGAGAATAGTGCCTAGCCCCTATTAAGTGTGCAAAAATGTTTACTGAGTTAAAAGAAAAGACAGAACATTGTACACACAGCTAATCAAATGAAGATCTTCATGGGGAACCATCTCCACAAAAAGTGTTATTCAGAGTCTTCCTTAGAGCTGACAGAAGCTTATGTGGGAGAGATACTGTATTTAGGCTGCTCTCAATAATGATGAATGGAGGACTGTTCTTTTGTCTCTGATTGTGAATTGCTTTATGTGAACGTCTCATTATTAAGTTGAACCACATAAACGTGTTGATTCTATAAGTCAGACATGGTAAAATATGGTCAATTTTTAGACAGCTTAACCTAATAGGTTTTTTTTTAAGATTTATTTTATGTTATTTGACAGAGATGGAGAGAGATAGAGATGAAAAGAGACAGAGAGAAGGGGACAGGGCCCAGAGCAGTCTCCATACTTGTACATCATCAGTTTTTGACATGGTTTTGTTTCACACAGTTGGGCACGGGCCTGGCAGGGTGGAAACCAGGCTGGGGGCCTCCTGCATGGGAGGTGTGCCCCCTTGAGCCAGGGGCCAAACCGAGGGGCAAGAACCAAACTGGGGGCCTTCCACACAGGAAGCACACCCAGTTCAGCATATGGGTCAGTATATGGGGCCAGGGCAAGGATTCGATCCCTGATCCTTGGGGTTGCAAAGAGAGCACTTAACCCACTGAGCCATCCCAGCTTACCCCTAATAGATTTTTTGTATCGTAAGTATTAATTGTAGTTATTAATTATAAAATTCCCTTTGGTGTAAGAATGAAATTAAAGATAAAATGAAAGAGGAAGGCAGAGAAGTAAGCTAATGGGTATTTCCAAAAAATGACATTGGTAATTAGCAAAAAAAAAGGAAATTCAGCCCAAGATTTGGTTACTTAAAACTAACCTTTCTAAAATATGGCACTAAGTGACATTTCAGGGGGCTGGGCAAGAAGGAAAATCTCATAAATACTAATCCTGGATGTGCAACTCACTTGATGAGAGAACTTGGTCAATCTATGAATAGTAGTTTCTTGAAGCTGCATGTCCACACTTGCTGTGGATATAAATTATACCACATTTCATTGAGCCTAAGGCGCCATCAATTGGAAGAGATACCAATATTTTACGTACCAAAGAGAAAAGAAAAAAAAAAGAAAAAGGCTGTCAACATGACACAATGCTTTATTTTATGGTTACTAAAAAAGTTCTTTTAGAGTTACCTACATATGGCTGTTTTGTAAGCATAAAAAGGAAGTAAAAGAGGAATACATTGGTTAAGCCTTTCCCAAAACCTCAGAGTTGGACTCCTCTGAGGCACTCTTTCACTCAGAATTGTCGATGTCCACACTCTTCCCAACGCATTTCTTTACAGAGCTGCTCCACTGAATTGTCCTTTCTGGGCTTTCTTCCCAGCCACTGATACCTGTCCTATACATTCTGATTGTGCGCTTTCTCTTTGGTGGGAAAGAAAGGTTTTCAGATAGCAACTGGGACTCATATTCTTTTCTCCTTAAATAATTTGTTAATTTAGGGGTGTGCCCCGCTAGTTCAGTTCTTGCTGGGGCCTATGTGGGAGGCTCCTGGCCCAGTTCCTGCCCTGCGTAGCCCTGCATCCACTTGGGGAGTGAAACTATATAGAAAACTAATGATGTCAACTGTGGAGACTGCTCTGGGACCTCCCCACCATCTCTGTCTCTGTCTGTCTGTCTTGCTCTCTGTCAAAAAACAACAAAAATAAATCTTAAAAAAAATAATTTGTTAATTTAAATATTAGGGGGTTGCACCGGGGGTCCTGCTGTTAGACCACTAGAAATGAACAAGTTCATGTGTGTAAACAACATCCTGCCTATCTGCTGGTATATACCAACTTAATGGCATCTTATGATCCATATGACAAGTACGGCAAGTATGAAATAGGGTAAGGGGAGAAGTATGGTGAATACTTAATAGCGAGTGGTAGGATCTTTCGAGGAGGGTGTTTTCTGGTAACAACATCTATGTGTCAGGCTTTTTAGTATCTTCAGAGTTGCTGGTTTAAACCTTCCATTTTCTCAGTTCACCCAAATGAGCAGTCTCAGGTGACACTGACAGAGACAGACTGGTCATTGGAGAATCGATTTTTTCATTTACAAAGGTAAATGTACCGATTCCAGACCAAGTCTGCTTGTCTTCCCAGACCATTCATCTTAGTAGGCAAATTTCCTCAACTGTATCATAGATTATAGGGGTGACACATGTGCAGCAACTCCCGACAGACATCACTAATCAATTGTGGCATTCTTTCCCAATGAGCCCAGAAGTGGCCTCAGCATCCTTTTTTAGTTCATTGCTTCAGGCAGCCACTATCAGTCAATTGGAGTTGGTGCTCGAGAGGAATCCTATATACCAATCTTGGATGAGAAGATTGCAGAGCAAACATGTAATTAGAAATAAGGGAATTAAGTATTCTTTACTGTGTTTTTTTTTTTGTGTGTTTTTTTTCCTGTTTTTCCATTAAGCCAGGATAGTCTGATGTATTGCCTTTCTCTAAACTAGAGATATGTCAATGCCAAGAATTACGATCACATCAGGAGCCATTTCCTCTAGATGATGCTGGAGGCCCAATTCCGATTCCTTCTAATAACCTAATTAGCTCCCCCCAGACCACTGCCGTTCCATGGGTCACGCAGAGGCTTTGGCTGTTGCGCGAAAATAAAATACAGGTATTTTGGCTACAGCCAGAGTTCTACAAAATTGCACACTAAACATATCAGGGACTGTGGGAAAAATAGAATTAGAGCAAATGACTCAAAACCTATAGTACTTTGAACCAAGCACTAACAAAACAATAAACATCATAGCAAAGTAACTCTCACAGTTAACATTCTCCTAGCCACTGCCTTTAGCTACATGACCCATCCTTTGCACCCGAACAACTAGGGTTTGTGCTTCCTCCTTTGAGATGCAGTTGCTTCTAAAAGAGACTATTTGATCTAAATTAAAAAAAAAAAAAGTTTCAGGATATAGCCTTCTTCATCAATCTGTCATTAAAGTAAAGGTGAAATGTCTTTGTGGTTTTTTTCATCTGCACCTGCACATTTGCTGAACAACTTAACATGGTGGAAAACCCAGTGGTTTGTTCGGACACTCAAAAACAACCACTATTTGCACTAAAGGGTGGCCTCTGTGAACATTGTCAATTTTTTTTTTCCCCTTAAGTGCTTCATATTTGTTAAGGCTTTATCTTTGAGAAAACTTACTCTGATGATTTAAAGTCATAAATATGTATGAAACCAATATGATTCCTCTGTAATACTGATCTATTTTTCAGTTGCATTTGAGATAATCCACATAAAAACAAACAAACAAATAAACAAAAAACAGGTGTTGTAAAAAATTGTAGGTAATTTTACTGCTTTCTTCTGTTCCATTACCTTCCCAAGGGTCACTTTAATTAGCCTTGAGTATGCCTGCGTCTTGACAGTAGATAGAAATGGCTAAGCCATACTCACTCTGTATCTTTCTTTAATTTTAATTTTTAGAATCAATTTCAATGTCTAGAGGTGACTCTTTCCTTAAATGATCTCTGGATTCCAGAGAAATCTTACTGTCTCCTAGTTGCACACTAACTTGATTGGGGCAAACTCTGAGTAATGATCTCCTGGCACTGGTATCTCCTCCGCCCATGGTGTGTGTGAGGTACTGACCACACTGGCAGGATGAACAGCTAGGCAGGTTGCGATGGTATGGAGCCGAGGCATACATTTCCTCACTTCCTCTATTCTGCTGCCAGCATAACCCTGATCCCATGCCATGAAACATAAACAGCAGAAATGGAATATTTGGTTAACTTATTCTTTTATAGCCCCTATGCAAAGCTCAAAGGAAGTGGTTCCCAAAAGTCAATCTATGGCAAGAAGAGAAAATATAAAGAGAATTATGAGCTTTTTTCTATTTTTATAGAACTAAACATATTCTATTTATAAATTTGTTATGAGGTTGTAGTTTAACTATTTGGGGAGCTATTCTTTTCTTTATATTCTTGTAGCTTTTCATTAAATTCTTGTGGCTGTGTGTTTGCTTTTGAAATTCTTAATTGCAGAATAAAAAGAGAGCAATATTATATTGGTTCCCAAAACAAGTGTTTTATTGGTTCATGAAATAAAACCGCTTGGACCCCCTGCACTGGGCAAGGCACCTGATGTGGCTCAGAGCAGTCTGTCAGCCTGAGGAATGCTTCCCATAAAGACAGGGTAAGGGGTAGGGGCAGCAAAAGTTGGCGCTGAAAAATGAGCCATCGTTTCAGATAACACTGTACAACCTTAGCTTTGGAGTTGGTGAGTGGGTGTATCGTTTTTAAAAATGGAATAAAATCTTGTGTAAAACTTATTCCCAGAAAATTGTACCACCTCTCTTCTATGCAAATATTAACTTAGACAGAACCAGAATCTGGGTTAACAAATTCTGTGTTTGTTCACCTGTGGCTATTGATTGATTCTCTGTATACATCTCAAACTTACCATATTCCCAAGGTATTGATCATAAGCATCTACCATAGGCCTATTTAAAAAAACAGGAGAAATGTAAATGAATGAAGGAGAGGCCAGAACTTACACTGATGTCAATGGAAATGTCTGTTTATGTATTTATATATGGAGAATGAGTCCAGGCATTTGAGAAAGATGGGATCTCAGTGTTGTGTCAATAGTGAAAAATAATATGAACACCTAAGCAAATTTCTATTATATAGGAAAGGAATATCTGGAAAATGAAAGTTAAATATAGATTTTTTAAAAGAGTACAAAATGTTTTCTATTAGCCAAATTAAAAATGTAATGTTTCAATTCCTGTCTCCTATTTTTCAAAAGTCCCTCTGGGGTTTGATGAAAATTCAATAAAAAGTTGCTGATCCCTCTACATTTAACTCATCAAATTGCAATCTGGTAAGAGATATTTGATGTTTAAAAGCCTTTTGAGCAAGCCATGAGGGCTGCATATCATTCATTTTTGTATTCCCAGCATCTATTACCCCATTATATACTGTTGTTGTTGAATAAATGTTTGCTCAAAGAATGTATGCACCCTGGCCAAACAGCAACAACAACTATTACTACTACTATTACAAAACTGATTCAAACATATGAAAGTTTTAAATTCTTGGTTTTCAAATGGTCTTTAAGCATAGTGGAATATGTTTTTCTCTATGAAAATAATTTTCTTTGGTTTCTCAGTGTCTAAATGTTCCCTTTTCTTTCTGAATTGCCCTGTTATTATCCTCCTTCTATTTTATCATACGTGACACCTCATCTTTCTGACCCTTTTCTTGAGCAGTTGCACTGTCAAGGAGACAAGGGTGCCCATGACCCTCGCTCTGACACTCTTGTCATTACCCCTAGAAAGCTGAATTCTCTGCCTGTAGCTCATGTTTTGTAGACCCCAGGCAAAGGCACCAGGAATATTTGAATCAGCTGGAATTTCAAATAGGAAGTACAGATGATTTCTTACTCAAATAGTTTACCCTATCTCGTAAAATGTCATTGCACAAAGTACCTTGAAAGTGTGCAAAATATAATTAGGAAAGAGTGTATGCGTGCTTATGTGTGTGTTGAATAGGATATACAGATGTTTGCCTTTTTTTTTTTTTCATAAAATGGAGATGATTATCACACAGTCCATGCTATTTCTGCAGCCTATGGCTAAGCTGCAGAAATTCTACACAGACAAAATGTCAAAATAAGTGTTTCAATAATTTTTTTTTCTTCTGAGAGATGGCAGATACAATCTTGAAAGCTATAGGTGTTATAAAGAAAAGAAACCAATTTTGCTGGGTAACCTAGACAATTCATGATATCTATATCTTTAAAATTTTTTCTTAGAATAGTCAACTCCATGCTTAGATTTTTGTGACATGGCCAGAAATCATACACATATGGAATATATTTGTTATATTGTCAGGAAAAATGATATAAGGATTATTTCTTAACCACATTTTGCATATTATTGAAGATAAGTGATAGAAGTGGAACAATAAGGATAAATTGTGGTGTTCATTATACCATCTAATCTATTTTTAGGTATTTTTCCTCTAAAAATTGTACCTCTTTGGCCACTGGTGTTTGAGATTCTCAGTCCTATATTATCTTATGTTACAGCACTTAATATTCATAAACAGCTTTATCAACACATGGGTGCTTCTCTGCAGAGATGGTAATTTTTAATTGGTTCTTATGTGTTATGTTCATCATCTCATCTTGTTCTACTGGTCTCTCCAGTGTTCTATTATGTTTAATGATGATTTCATAAACTCATTTCTTTGTTGTGCTTTAGGGAAAGACTTGCTTATATTGTGGGTTCCTGGCTACAAAGCTCTGTATCTGGTACTACAAAGAACTGCTATAAAAGTACTATTGTTTGGTGTACTGGAGGTGTGAAGAAAGATGTGGTTTGGTCAGTTCTCAGTGGAGCTTTTCAGTTTATTGGTATTTGTCTATTCTATTTGCATAAACCATTGGGCAGATGCAGGCAGAATGAGCTACAAATCAATTATATGATCCATGTAGCAGCTTTAGTGGGCTCGAATTGCAAATGACATAGTTTTCTGAAATTGTATATTCAATTGCTGAAGTCTACATTGAATCTATTTAGAGCTCATCTATCTTTTAAAAACCTGAAACATTGGAGCAGTTTATTTTGATGAGGATTTGTTCAGAACAAGCACACAATAAAGAATGAGATGCTGTTTCCTCCATTACTGTTGCAGCAATAATGGACAAAACAATAGTCATATTGCACTCCCCTTTAGAGTTTTTAATTTAATAGAAAATTATGTCCTTCAGTCAACTTTAGTATATTCGCTCATTAACTCTTCAAATAGTTATGTTCCTAGTAGTTGTTGAGCATTATGTGAGGTGTGAGGATAGAATACAAAAACCAGTTCCTAGCCATAAGGTGATTTAACAGACTGGAATCTTTTTGTTGTCATCTAAATGTAGATGCTGCACTACAGTTTCCAACTACTTGGGATCCTGGAATGCTGAGTGCCAAAAATGCTTTTGATTGTGAGTCTAAAGATAAACCTGAAATTATCTTTCCTACTTAACTGAGCGTAATCACTCCTCTCCTATTTAAGTTAATAGCTGCTTAATTGCCCACCAATTCAATCTTTCTTCATCCCTTCTCCCATTCCCTTTTTCTTGTTTGGGTTGTGTAATTGTGGCAGAAAGATTGCAACCATTTTGATTTTAGGTCTAGAAGCAACCTTCTTTCTACTTTTAATACCGTGGAAATAAAAGATTGTGCTCCTAAGAGACAATAATGGAGGATAAAAAACAAGCAGTTTTAAAAGTCAACTTAACTGTGGTATAATTTATATATAGTAAAATTCATTCTTTTTTATTTGTGCTGTTTCATAAATTTTGACAACGTACACAGTTGTGTTAGTTGCCTCTATAAACAATATAGAGAACATTTCTATCACCTCAAATTTCCCTTTGGCCTTTTGTAATTAATCCTTTCCTCCCAATCATAGCTCTGGCAACCACTGATCAGTTCTCTGTCCCAACAGTTTTGCCTATTACAGAAAGTTATACAACTAGAATAATACAATATGTAGCTTTTGAGTCTGACTTCTTTCACTCAGATCATGCTTTTGAGATTCATTCATACTATTGCAAAAATTAGTAGTTTCTTCCATTTTATTACTGAGTAGTTTTCATTTATGGACGTACAATAGTTTTCACTTACCAAGTGATGAATATTCAAGTTATTTCCAGCTTTTGGTAATTACTAATATGCCAAAACCTTCTGTGAACATTTGCAAATAGATTTTTATGTGGATGTATGTTTTAATTTCTTTCAAATAAATCCCTAAGAGTGGGGTTGCTGGGTCATTTAACTTTGTAAGCAACCGTGAGACCATTTTCCAAAGGGGCTGTGCCATTTTGCATTTCCACAGTGATAAGTGAGAATTTCAGTTGCTGTACATCCTCACCAGCACTTTGTTTTCAGAGTTTTGAGCCATTCTAGTAGGTTTGTTACTATTTCACTGTCGTTTTAATTTGCATTTCCCTAATGACCAATCAATGATGTGCAGCATCTTTATTGCCATTCACATTTCTTCTTTTTTGTGTGCTATAAAATACACATAACATAAAATTTTCCATTAGTAATCCCCACTGGCAGACACTTATCTGTTTTCTGTCTCCATGAGTTTGCCTATTCTGGATATTTCATATAAATGGGATAATTCAAGATGTGGCCTTTGTGTCTGGTTTCTTTCACTTAGCATAATCTTTTCAAGGTTCGTCCATGTCATAGCATGTATAAGCACTTCATTGCTTTTTTTAATTATCTTTCAAGTATTTATTATATGTGCATTTCTATATAATTTCTCATGGGTCTTCTTATTATAAATATGTTGAACACATATTTCCAACATAATGATTGATTTTTAAAAACAGGTATAATTCATTGATTTTTTATGGTTGAATGATGTTCCATCTTATGTGGACACCAGATTTTGTTTATCCATTCATCAGTTTATGGATATTGGGGTTGTTTTCACCTTCGGCTAATTGAGAATAGTGCTGCTATGAACATGTGTGAACACATCTTTCTTGAACACATGTTTTCAATGTTTTGGGGTGTATACTCAGAGATACAGAAAATATTTTGATAGTCGCCATAAGGGAAGAGGTTGTGGGGTAGGGGGTGAAAATGGGAAAGGGATTAAGAAGTACAAACTGGTTTTTACACAGTAGTCATGGAGATGTAGGGTATATAGCATGAGGAACAGAGTCAATAAAATTGTAATAACTATGTGTGGTGTCAGATGGGTACTAGATTTATCAAGGTGATAGATGGGTGTTAGGGGGCAAGGTGAAAAAGGTGAAGGAATTAAGAAGTACAAATTGATAGTTACAAAATAATCATGGGGATGGAAAGTAAAGTTTGGGGAATATAGCCAATACTAGACCAGTCTGTTCTTTTACTTGAAGCATGTTTCTTTGTCTTCTTATTCTCGCTGCCTCCCTGTGCTTACACATATGTATGAGGTTTGTTTCTGAAAACTGTGGCTTATTTTTGATTTTCTTAACAATGTCTTTCAGAAATTGTTTTTAATTTTGATCAAGGCTAATTTATCAATTTATTCTTTAATGCTTATGCTTTTTGTGTTCTACCTAAGACATGTTTGCCAAACTCAAGATCTTAAAGATTTTTTCCTATTTTTTTTTTGTCTAGAGGTTTTATATTTTAAGGTTTTATATTGAAGCTTCTGATCCATGTTGAGTTATTTCTGTATACTGCATGAAACATGGACATTTGAATCTAAAGTGACATATTCCAATTTCTATTTTGCTTCTTACTAGTTATATCACATTAAGCAAAACATTCAACATGAATCTCAGTTTCCTCATTTAAAGCAAAAATAGTATTATAATATTTACTTCCTGATCTGTCAGAATTGTTATGAGGATAAAATGAAAACAAGTATAAAAGTGCTTTTAAAATCAGAGTAAAAATGTTAACTATTGTTATTTCTAGCTGACAGCAGCAAAAGGCTGGTAGTATAAGAATGTGTCATAATTGAGGGAAAGCCAGAACTCAAACAATTAGCTTCAGCAGAGTGAGGTGTTTAAAAGCACTAGCTTTTAAGAGTCCTGTGTTTGAATTCCAGTTTTGCCACTTCCTAGAAGAACCTCACACAAGGTACTGAGCTCTCTAATTCCTAGCTTTCTTACTATGCAATGAGGAAGGTGTATAAACTCCACAGGGTGGTTGGAAGATGAAGCTATTTACATACAAAGCCTAGTGAACTACACAGAGTAGGAAATTAATAAATGACATTTTTTGAGATACAGAGAATATATATATACTTTCTTTATGAATATATACACTTATGAATATATATACTTTCATATATATATATATACTTTCCTTAAAAATGATGTGGACTGTCATGGTTTATAGAAGTGCTATAACAAGTGATAGCAAAGACCAAGGTGAAAATAATAAATGCCTCTTCCACTCTTCTGCTTCTGGAAAAGTACATGTGTTGTTGGAACATTATTCTAACATCATACCTTTTGACAGTCTGACTTCTTATAGGATTCAGCTCAAGTGACATCTTCTTTTAGGAAACTATTTATCACTACTTTCTCAAATCAGCTCTGTGTTCACACAATACATAGTGCACACCTTTCTTATAGAAGACTGCATCATATCATAATTATCTATTTATTGGTTGACCTTGCTGATTATATGGGAAACTCTCTGAAGGAAGGGAGCTGTGTTTGAGTCTTTAGAATCCAGTATAATGTCTAGAACATAGTAGGAGCTCAGTAAATGTGTGTTTAATAAAAAGATGAGCATATATTATTAATTTATAATGTGGGTATAAATAGCTTTGGTCATCTGAACTTTGTTTGTTTTTTAGGTTCATAGCATAATACTGATCTCTACTCTAAAAGATCAAGTAGACTTACCCTTAATGTATTAGTGTTAGAATAGGGCCTAATTCTCTTAGGGTGCCCATATAATAGCATCCACCATGCAGTTTTAAACTAGTAATATTGGGTGCAAATCAATACATGTAATATTTGTTCAGAAAAAATAACAGACTCCTTTTTAAAGCTTTCTATAAAATAATGCTGTTCAAAATCATTAGTTCTTTTAAGCAAATGTCATACTGATGACATGGCAGAGTAAGTAAGTCCCATGAATATTTGAGAAAAATTATTTAATTAAACTTACAAGTGTTAAAACATTTAATAGCTCACATAATATGAAATTTCGTGAAAAGGGGAAATATCTACCAATGACACTTCAATTAAACTGTGACTGTACATACCTAATTCAATGATCAGAATTTCTCAGCTGATGACTTCACATGCACTTAGCTACCTCATAATAAGCTGAAATAACTGGTTAATTAAGTGCCAGTGACAAAAAGGTGGGAGATTACTAAATGGATTACTTAGGACTGACACCTGTTAGATTTCCTGCTGTTGATGGATTGGGTCCTGCCATAGTGCACTGATCCCAAAAGGCCTATTTTGGCTCTCCATAGGTTAATGGAAACTTATAGCACATAGGCAAGAGTGATCATGGCCATAATTTCATGCCAGGAAATATTGACTCATGGCATAAATGTGTTAAATTACCAAACATTGAAAAATGTGTGAAGTGGTTTAGGAATGAACGGCAAGAAGCTGAAAAATCTATAGCCTAAAAAAACCCAATTGAGAAGAGTTGCTTGTGTCCACAGAGATCCACCACTTTTATTTCACTTTGCTCTGATGTGATTCAACAGTCCCTATGGTATGACTAAGTGTCATAACTTCTGGCATTGAATCAGTCCTTCTGAAACATTCCTGTCCAGAATTATCTGCATATTGAAACAAGGCAAAGTGAAATTAAAGAAACTCAGAAAAGAGGAGAGACTAAAAAAAGAAAAGGAAAAAGGGATACAGCATGTGGGCATAAAGAGAGGTAATTAATAAACGAGCAGGGGACACACAGAGCTAAGCTACTAAGAAATGACCAGGGAAGCACCTGCTTCGCCTCTTTTCCTCTTGCTACCACTATTCAGTAATGCTTATTAGTAAATATTAGAACTTGCTTCATACCAGTATCTGTAGTAAATGTTTCCTATTGTATTCTCTTATTTCATTTTAATCACTAACCCTATGAGGTAGGTTCACTTATTACCATTGACAGATGGGGCTTCTGAGGCTTAGAACTGCCTGCCATCAAGCTTCCACAAAGGCACATGGAGAATCAAGGTTTGAACCAAAATCTGTCTGACTTTACAGTCCAAGATCATAATCACAGCACAATATTAAAAATCCAGGAATTATAAGCACAATATGGGAGAAATCATAGGACTAGTGGTAGAGTGCCCAAAAGAACATGATTTTATTGTAGAAATAAATGATTAAAAAACATACCTAATGTACTTTAACTCATAAACATAAATCATTATTGTCTTTCAAAGTACTTATCATAGAAGGCCACATGTTTAAATTCATAATGATGCCAATGTCTTTTAGGGTTAACAGCTTTAACTGCTTTTAGATTCAGTTTACTAGCCACATTAAAGGAGATAAACGCAAACAGCTACATTTCTTTAGTTACATCTATAAAAATACTTAAGAAATTTGTCAAGATTGACCATCTATTTTATTAAAAACATTTTAAGTCTAAACAACTTTGTTTTTAACACATCACATTCAAATTCCATGATCCAAATAATGATCTGCTGAAGAACGTGTGTCAGGTTCTGAAAGCGACGCCTCAGCTTTTGAAATAAGGTGGTAGCTTATCAAGGTGAATAACAGCTTTGAAAGGGACAATCTTTTGAGTTTATAATTTTGGTATAGTCCTACAATCAATAAGTCACTGCTTTCTAAGTTCCTACCTACTAAAAGAAGAAAATGAGAAAAAATATAACAACAAAAAAAGCATAAGAAAGAAAAAAATAGATATCTATCACCACTGGACCTTCCAATGCTGAAATTAGATATAAGTACCCCCCAGAAGTTATTCTCATGAGAGAATAATGTGAGCATATGGGTGGTCTTAGGCTCTTCTCTGTATAGTTCTCCCTCTCCCACCAAACACAAGCCTGTGAGGAACCTTCTCGCCTATAACTGTTGCACATTTCCTCTTCCCTCCTTTATTCCTTCTAACTTCTGAGCAGTACATGCCGACTGAGGTCATCAGTTGGGGAACACCCAAGGAAGCCAAAATGAGGAATTTGCATTGAAAAGGGCAAAGATTTACCTGTCTAAGAAGAAAAAACCAAAGAACAGAGTCAAAAGTGAAGAAAGTAAATAGGAGGTTGAAGAGAGGAAAGACAGAAAAAGAGATAAGCTCACCTGGCTGACTGTCTGAGAAAACTGTGTGGGGGATTAAGCATTAAGGGTGCAAAGAGATTTGAAGGGGGCTTCCACAGTGGAATATATAGGGAATGAGAACAGAGATTTCAAAAAGTACTGCTGCTACTGCTGCTGCTGCTGGTGCATTTTGTATATTCTTTAAAGTTCTAAAAAAATACTAATAAAGATTTGAAGGAGTTTACATTCCTTTCAGTTGGAGAATTGTGTTTCTTTGCAACACAATACTGGGCCACAAGGGGCTCTTGATTTATTGAGGTGATATCAGTATGATATTTATAGCAAATGTTCTTAGTGCTAAGTTGGGGGGAAGACTTTAGGTAGCTTATACATCCTCAATATTGTATGCCATTTTGTGTTTATGTGTACTTACGTACTTTGAAATAATGAGAATCTTCATGTTTGTAGCTTTTATCAGATTCATAAAGAGTTTATGAACCTTAAAACATATGAAAGAATTACCACTGGATAAGGCCAAAGACCGACTAAAGAAATGTAACTACAGAAGATAACTGTTTTCTAATTCCACTGCAAAAGCTTAATGTGCTAGTGCAAATCCATTCATTTTACCAAACATTCCAATCTATTCATTCACCATCTCCTTCTCATCTTCCCTGGCCCCCAAAATTCCTCTCTTGATCTTCTTAGTATTTGAAAACACATCTGATAAATTAAAAAAAAAATAAAGTAACCCATGTATATGTTGAATAAAGTGAAGAAAGGGGCCACTGATGAGAAAAATTAGAGTTAACATCTCAAACAACTCAGACTTTTACTATAGTTTGAGAAAGGCATCGTGATAGATCCTGAAACAAAGGGAAGCACAGCACATAGTAGTGGTTGGGAGCATTAGGGTTATGAAACTAATTAAATGTCCTGGAAAGGCATTTTCAGTTATTACTCTTCTGCTAAAGTGATTAATATAGCATACTTGTTGCAGAAACCTTAATTCACTGTATCACAGCCTAGGTATCAAGTTATATTAACTGGATAAACATTTAAATTATGGAGGGCAAATAGCTGCTGAAGGGAGGAACCAGGCACCATAGGAAACCTGCCATGGCTTTGCTAAGCTTATTTGAACCACCTCCTCGTGTGTTTTATTCAAACCCCAAATGGGAGGCAGAGAGCTGCTCCTCAGTCTTTCAAACTTGCCTTCTTTCTTCATCTACCTCTTTCCTCCTTTATGAGCAGACCCACAAGATTGCACCATTATCTTACTCAAGACAAAAATTTCTATTTAGTGTCTTGGGAGAAAACCTTCAGCAAATATTAGCCTCTCGGCTTCTATGAGCAGAGTGCTAGCCATGGTGCAGTATTCTTTATATGTTTATTGAATAAAAGAGTAATCAAATGAATAAATGAAACATCTTTCTCCCCTCTGCTGCCCACAAAGCAGCCCTGGGCATGGGAGAGCCCAGGGAAACAAAAAATTGTCCTCATGCAAAATACTTCCTTGCCTTTTTCAGAGAGCCATCACTTCCTTAGAGTGGCTTGAGCTTTTAAATTTATTTTTATATGATGCCCACTATAAATACTTTATTTATTTATCTATTTATTTATTTATTTACTGTTAAAGTTGTTGGGGTGACATGGTTGGTAAAAATTATATCAGTTTAGGCGTACAATTCTACATGACATTGTCTATGTGTTGCATTATGTGCTCACTACCCAGTCAGTTCTCTTTCCATCACCATATAATCGATGCTCCCTCCATCCTCCCACCCCACACCCCCCATATTATTGATTGTGTCCACGAATTTTTGTTTCTATGCTACTTTCAATTTTATAGCTTTTAAGAGATGATGTTCTGCCCAGAAGTTTTTATGAGAGGAATAGGAGATACTGTCTCTTAAAGAATGACAGGTAAGCCCAATGTAATCACAAGGGTCCTTAAAGAAAAATGTGAGGCAGAAGAAAAGCTCAGGGTAATGCAATATGAGAAAGACTGGACCTGCTGGTGCTGGCTCTGAAGATGGAGGAGGGGTCTCAAGACAAGGAAGACGGGCAGCTTCTCAAAAGCATAAAAAGCAAGAAAATGGGTTCTTAGAGCCTACGGAAAGAAACACATCCCTACTGACACTTTGATTTTATCCCAGTGAGGCCTGTCCTGAACTCCTGACCTCCAGAACTATAAGATAATAAATTTATGTCGTATTAAGCATTCAAACTTGTGGTAATAGAAAACAGAAGGTCAGTGGAGAGGAAACAGAAGGTCAGTGAAAAGGAGTGAGGGATTTGAGAGGCAGGTAGACTGTTTTGTTTTGTTTTTGTCATTACTAGACATGGGACTGCAGGAAATTTTATTTCATATCTTTGAGGTTTTGTTTTCTTATTACT
The DNA here is from genome assembly GCA_004027555.1 of Craseonycteris thonglongyai. NCBI lineage: Eukaryota > Metazoa > Chordata > Mammalia > Chiroptera > Craseonycteridae > Craseonycteris > Craseonycteris thonglongyai. The sequence goes on from PVKE010012062.1 coordinate 32,884, forward strand.
ATAGTGGGTTAAAACTAGCAACCTCTAAGGCTACTTTTGACATTAAGTGAGATCACATCTTTGACTCGCCCAGCTTTATGCCTTCCACACTATGGCTGCTATCATTGCTATCTTTCTTTCTGTTCTTATCCTCCAGTCACTGGGTGTCAGAATGCAGTATAGGGATGAGAGAGAGAGAGAGAATCAATGGAGATAAAAAGTCAAGTCTGAGGGATCTAGGACGGGGAATCCATACCACCCACTGCTTCCTGAGGCTTGGGGAGCCTAGTTTTGTGGTCTATCTGTGATTTTATAAAATGAGGGTTTCAAGGGCTCTATCATTTGTTTATCAGAGAGAGAGAGAGAAGAAAAGAAAGGAATTGGAATGTGAAAAAATAAGAGATTTGGGTGGAGCAGGACACAGGGAGAGAAAAAGAAAGGGAACATAGGGTGGGACCTGACTGGAAAAATCTATGGGTGGAATTTCCCCCGTAAGAGGGCTGTAGCTCTAATCAGAAATAAGGGGGAAGCCGGGATGGCTCAGTGGGTTAGGTGCTCACTTTGCAGCCCCGGGGACCGAGGT
>PVKE010012063.1:0-39046 GCA_004027555.1 Craseonycteris thonglongyai
TCCATAAAAGCAATAAACTGATACCAGTTGTTTTTGGAGTTTCTTTAGACTAAAAATATAAATATTATTTATTATTACCCATTGTAGAAGTCCTGTGATTTGTATAGCCCTGAGATTTGAAATTGATATTCAGGGGAAGCTGGGATGGCTCAGTGGGTTAAGCGCTCACTTTGCAGCACCGGGACCGAGGATCGAATCCTGGCCCCGGCCTGTGCGGACCCATATGTTGAACTGGGGAGTTCCCCTAGTTCAGTTCTCTCTCTGTCTCTGTCTCTGTATCTCTCTCTGTCAAAAACAAACAAACAAAATTGATATTCAGATAATTTGCTTTTAAGAGGCAAAATAGTGTTGAGGCTAAAGTCATGGATGCAGGAACCAAATTGCCTGCTCTGCCACTTTCTAGCTGTGAACTTGAGCATTATTTATCGTTCCGTATTTATTTTCTCATCTGTGAAATGAAGGTAATACTAGTATCCACTTCATGGTTAATTAGTATAAAGCATTCCTGGCACATGGTAAGTTATATGGGTTCAATATTATTAATTTCTATATTTCTATTTTTTAAATTAGGATTTTCCTAGAATGCTTCTCATGCTATATACAGATGTAGAGAATACTCTTATCATTTTCATAAGAATAAAATAAAAATTATCTTCTCTGAACATATACTCCTATCTATTAATATTTAATAATTTTTGTAGTTTTTATTTTTCTTGTATTAATTACACTGTAATTGGAAGTAACTTTAAACTCATAGCAAATATGTATTTTGTTACTAAGGTCTTTTTAAAAGTCAAGATATGAGAATTATGTAATCTATTTAAGGAGTGAGACTATTTTCACCTGCAAAATCTAGCAGTGTGGAAAAAAAAATATTGAAAAGATATGGAGGTGTGTCTTAAAGAAAATACAGCTGAAAAATTTTCCATCAGTGCTTTCTTCTTTGTTCATTCAACCATTATTTTATAAAACACTGTAGCAAATGAGTTGTAAACACTACTTTCTGTACTCAAGGGGCCTGCTGTTGAATAACAACTCATTGTGATTACTGTTACTATGGCATGAAGCACACTCTATCAGAAATAAGTCTTGATAGGGATAGAAGTAAAAATAGAATTCTTGGTCTAGTCCAGAGAGGAGTTCTTTAGATTGGGACTTATTAAAATCTACAAAAGGAGTTGTTGAGAGTGAAAATTTATATGGAGAATGGTATAAACTTTAATACAGGCATCATAATACATACCCTTTATTTTGTGCTATATTCTTACTCATTATTGTGAACTAACAACAATTCTATGAGTGTATTTTATTTTACAATTATTTAAGTTGACATTTGGAAAGGAGAAGGAAATTGCTTGCAGTCAAGTGGCTAGCCACATTCTAATAAGGCCTGTCCCTCTGTCACCCTTTACTGTTCTTTTTTCCTCCCTTCCTTCATTTGAACTTTTCATTTATTTATTCATTTGCTTATTTACTTTTGTCTTCCTGATACTGTTCTATACCACATAAAAGAACAGTACAGTGCCTGGTAACTATTATAATAGGTTAAATTTTATTAAATGCATAAACATTTGACAATACTTCATATAGTTCTTAAAATATTCCTATAACATGAATAGTGTTTTAGTATTATCTTTTTTTCTACAAGTTATGAAACAGAAACAGGTGGCTGAAAACAGAGGACCCAAAGACGTACCATAAACTTTGAATTGAAAGATAGATTTATTTTTACCCAAAGCCCATTCACTTTTTATACTCACATTAATAGTTTCTCCCTAGAAATGCCCTTGAGATTAAGTTGGTCAGATATAGTACTAACAAATAAGAGAGATAAAACCAAAAATTTAATAATCAAATAAAACATAGAAAGAGCAGAAAGGAACAGATACTTTTTAAAAATTGTCATTTCTCTTTAAGTATTGGATAGGTTTCTTTCCTTTAGACTTGTCAGTACCAGAGATTGAAACCATCTTGTGACTTATGAGTATGCTTCTTATTTTAAAATCGACTGTAGTAATAGAAAGTTTGAGGTATAGTAAGACTAACAGATCAAGAGATAGTTCTGACTGAAAAGATAGCTTTTAACACCATTCCCAACGGCATTCCAGTGGGGACCACATAGGGAAATACACTGGCGCTGGTTACAAGGCAGAAGGAGAGGGAAGAACTTTGGGCAAGAACTTTATTATAATTTTTGTTGGAAGAATGGACGAGGCAGGGTAAGCAGCTTTCGTATTGGTTTATTTAAACGATTTCAGCAGGCTCTGGAGTACCGGGTCTGTTCCTATTGTCTGATACCTGGCCCTGGGATTGGGTACATAATAGTGGTCCAGAGTGTGACAACCCAATAAAGGAGATGGTTTAGGTATGCGCTCTGGATTGGTTTGTATTTGAAAAGCACACTCATGGTTGAGTTGTTTACTATCTCTAAGAATTGGTTCACCATGGGAAAAACAGTTCCTCTAGGTACAATAAGGTCTCATATATCAAAGTGTCAAAACACAGAAAATTAAAAGATATAGTTAATATATTTCTCAGCTGTGCTTCTGAGGTACTGATTATAGAAAAACTGCTAAAACCACACTTCTCATCCATTTGGGTTGCAACCAGTCCTTTGAAACTTGACAGATTTATATTTAACTGATTGCTCCTTACATATTTCATATAATTTGCATTATTTAGAATAAGGCAAAAATATGTGGTATGTTTTCTATCTTTCCTTTTCTTACTTTGTTTAACTTCTTGACCTTTATTTTCTAGGAGAAGAAATAATCACTTAATAGAATAGAATGGGTTATCATTTGGGGACAATTTGGTTTCCCAAAGGGACATTTGACAATGTCTGGAGACATTTCACACCTGAGGGGGATGCTAGTGGCATCTAGTTGGTAGAGACAAAGGGTGCTTCTAAACATCTTACAGTGCACGGAATAACCCCTGAAATAAATAATAAATAGCTGGCTCAAAATGTCAATTCTGCTGAGGTTGAGAAACGCTGATATAATATAGTGAGTGATTCTAAATTCACTTATTTTCTCTCCTTATTCTTATCTTGCATATATAGAGATTTGGAAGCTCTTTTTGTTATGGCATTAGAAAATAAAGTATAAACTTGAGAAATGAATCTGGATTTTTATTGTTCTCATTTTCTGCTTCTATCCTGATTTTGGGGATAGACTACAACTGTATATAATTTCAATTTCTGTATTTAGAACTCAGATTACTATTTTCCAAGTCTATTATTACTAAATTACTCAAAAAAGAACCCTTAAATGTGTTTATATACTTGTTGAAAAAGGGAGAAAAAGTGGATGAAAAAGGTTGCTATATGAAAATATTACCTCTTCAACATTCAATAAATAAACCTTTGCTGAGTGAGAACTTAGATTGATATATCACTAAGAAATGTAGATATTATTAAGTTTACCTGAAGCTTTCTTTTCAATAATATTCAGGCTGGATTAAAAGGTAATGCCATTAGTGTGTTTCTCTAGTCTCTATATGGAATTGAAACAGAGATTAAAAATTAAAACATAGTGGAAAAGCCGGGATGGCTCAGTGGATTGAACGCTCACTTTGCAGCGCTGGGACCGAGGATCGAATCCCGGCCCCAGCCCGTGCGGACCCATGTGCTGAATTGGGGAGTTCTCCCAGTGCAGTTCTCTCTCTGTCTCTGTCTGTCTCTCTCTCTTTCAAGAACAATAAAAAAAAAAAATAAAATAAATAATAATAATAATAATAATAATAGTAAAATGACTTAAAAAAATTAAAACATAGAGATTACTGAGAACATGAAAAAAAAAATCATATCAATTGAGAGTAAGTAGAACTGTTAAAAGCGGAGGGCATCTAGAATTTAGCAACTCCAGCAAAACAAAATGTTAGCTAGCGAGGTCTATGTCTTCCAGATGACACCTATAAATGTAAGGGTTATAGTGCTCAGCACGTCATGAGACTGGCCAAAAGTTTTTCAATGAAGAACTTTTGTTTCTTATGGGTTCACATCTCCAGATTTACAAAGCAAGTCAATGAGAAAATTTATATCTGTCTGTTTGTATGTGTGAGTATATTAATAATCTTATAATATGATTTATTTAAAAAGTTGTATAAATGAGTATATAACTTGAACATTTTAGTTCTTACACTTATAAAACAATGTAAATAAGATATTTGAATATTTTTATAACTGGTTTATATGGATACATATATGGGAATTTTCTACATAGAAATTCACAGTGATGAAAACAAGAATCATGTTTATCAAAATGCAGAAATTCGTATAACTGGAGGGCTTTTTCGAATGCAGATTTCTGGGCCCCACCCCTAGAGTTTCTGATTGACTGTGTCTAGGGTAGGGCCTGATAACCTGCATTTCTAATAAGATATAGCTGAAACTGCTGGTGCAAGATCGCACCTTGAGAACTACTGACCTGTATGTAAATTTAGTGATTCCCCATTCATAATGTTATTTATTCTTGACCACAACCCTTACCAATGGGTATTACTATTCTCACTTTCTACAAGTAGGCTTTGAAGCTCAGATGGTTAAATAGGTTACCCAAACTCACCCAAATGATGTGAGAAGAAAATACAAAAGGGAATTCTGTTCTGGTACCAGTTTTTTTGGTATCCTTTCTTTGCTTTTTGATATTATTTTAATACTGTATTTGATTACACTTTGATTCTGAAGAAGGAGTTTTGATCTACATACTATTTTGTCCATTATTTACAGCAGGTACCATATTTATCTCTGACCTAGGTGTTTTCATTCTTTATTCATGAATGAGTCACTGTCTATGAACTGAATAAAGTAATAGCAAACAGAATCTTAGTTTTGGAGAGGGTGTAGACTACATTTTTTCTCTTATTTTAGACACATTGGTACTTGGCCAGGTGACACATGTTTACTGATTGCTGTACATTCTTTATTGCTAGCAATGGACTTGAATTTCAGAGGCTGAAGCAAAAGAAATTTGGAGGGTGGAAGTGAGTTAGCTTTTATTTAATGTTAATTAAATAAGCTGGACACTTTATTAAGTCCATTATTTCACTTCCTTTCAGTCAGGAGGGTAAAGAGAAATTGGGAGACTATAATAGGTTTTAGATGTACAGGCAAAATTAAAATATTCTTTATGAAGAACAAACTTCTTAATGAACAAAGGAGAATTTTAGGATTCTTAACAGGTTAATATTTTATAATTTGGATTCAAATAAAGTAGCAATGGGTCCATGCTTCCTGCAATACAACCTTGTGAGGCAAAGTTATGCCAGCTACCTCCCGCTTCAAAAGTTTGGGAGCTCTATATTTTTCAAGTTTATTGTTTTAAAGTTTTAAAATTATATATATAAATATATGTGCACATATTTATTTATTTCCAGGCACTCTGCCTACTTTTATTCTAGTCTTTCTATTTCCACCACCCCCCACCTTTTTCCTCCTTTACTGCTCAAGTCCAACATAAATGGTTCGCTTTCAACACACGGTTTTGCTCATTATTTGAGATGGAAATAAGGCTATAAAGGCATTTTCTCATGCTGTTTTCAGAACACCTCAAACTGAGCTTTGTGTCTAGCCCAATTCCTATGGAAAACCCAACCAAAAACTTCTGGAAAACCCAGTGTCATCAGCAAAAGAAGCTTGAGATTCCATGGCCCATTTACCATCTTATTCAGTGAATAACAAATTGGTTGGACTATATTGCCATTATGAGACTATCATACCAGTAAATTTCATGGAATAACTTAACCATAATTACAAAGAAAAACCAACATAGCAATAAAGCACTTTTGAAGAGTATTTCTCATTTAGACCAAATTTTCTATTCTCAGAAAATGGTCATCCTAAACTCATGAAGGGTCAGCAAGCAGGAAGCTAACAACAGACTGCTGATGTGTTCCTTAAAAAGCGTCTCTCTTCACCTGAGGGCTTGGCCTTCAGGCTGTAAAAATACCGGTACATCCTCAATTTTTATGGAAAAAAGAATTTCTTCAGAGGAGTGAAGGTGTAGAATGTGTTTTCATGAGAAGGATCTTCGTGGAGTATAAATGTATGATTGCTCTTTATATGCAAGGTTTCTGTTTGCCTTGCAAAGGGTTATAGTTTGCTTATAGACACTGAAAGCAAAAGGCTCACCATTAAAGATGGAACTTCAGTCTCTACCTTCTGGTCTGGTGGGTAGCGAGAAAAATGTGTTGGCCTCTTTTACTTTCATTATCGACTTGTCCAAAGTTCAAGACTAATTGCTTTAAAAATAATCACCTTTTAAATACCTTTATTTTTTATCTTTATTATTCTGATAACCCTTTATTAAACTCCTCCTTTGTGTACTGTACACATTACTAAAATAAATTCACATTGTCTTCTGATGCAATGGTCATTTGCTATTTTGACTTGGCACTTCACAGATTTAAAGTTTTATGGCGATGTAAAAATATTTCTACATTTTAATGTTTTACCATAGAATGTTTTAGAGAACTATGAACATAGAACTATGTAGAGATGAGTATATTTGTTCTAGCAATATGAACAATAAAACTAGACTTGAGGTTTCTGTATGTATTTTTCTGGTGCTTTGTAATTATTACCTGGGCTTGTGCAAGGTGTAAAGCAAAGGTCCATCTTGAGAGCTCTAGTGGTGGGATCTGTATTCTTTGTATAAATCGTCAAACTTCCCTGGCACTGAGGTTCCTGAGGTAGAGACTTGGGAAGAACAGTGTAAGTTGGTGGTTAAGAGCACTGGTTGTAGTGCCAGACAGAACACTGGCTGAGTCCATATTTTTTTTCTCTTTAGCTATGTGACCCTTAGATTCTTATTTACCCTGAGGTTCCTTACTTTAAAAAATGAGATTATATAATTACCTACTCAAAGTATCCTTTTGAATATTAAAAAAACATGGGTAAAACATCACTCATAATGACTGACATAGAGCAAGCTCACAATACAGAACGGTTTTCTGTTATATACAAGTTACCTGGCTCACTGGCAGTATTGTTTTAACTTATATTATTAACATCTGTTGTGGTCAGAATCATTCTAGCACTCCCCTACTTCTTCTTTTGCATGTTTATTTCTCCAGGCTTCTGATGTATTTCTTTCATGACTCAATTTGACAAGTAACTAATTTGATGATGGCTAGAGATGAAGGCAGGTTCTACATCCTCTCAGATACACAGGTCTTCTGAAGAATTGGTTCCTACCTTCTTCTGAAGAAATGCTAAAGGGAAAGCTGGATTTTGACTACCAAGTATAAAAATTTTAGGGAATGAATCAGATTTAGTTCATGCATATTAGTTGTAAATGACACTGCTTACTCTCTCACTGCTTAGAACCCATCTATACAGAAATTATTGAGCAATCCTTTCAGTTTGTTGGTTTGCTATTCTTTGAGCAGAAGATTAAACTTTGTCCACTTTAGGGGACACTTATTTTATAGGCCATGAGAACATTTCAGGGCAAAAATGTTAAAGAACTTTTCCATTTTCCTTTCCCATAAATTTCTGGATAATGTGTGAGGGAGGTAAAAAGGGCAGATTTGTGATTGGGAAAGCGTAGAGAAGGTGTTTCCCTTGTTTTCCAAATCTTTTTGATTCTTAGGGATCTTTCACCTGTACAGTCCTATTTCTCTCCTAGCACATTAAATCTGGGATTTTCAGTGTTTGTTCCTCATACAAGTGCTCTTCTCACTACACACACTCTGGAGTGCTAGCTAATCTTGGGGTCTCGATTACCACTATCTCTCTCTTAGACATTTACTCTAACACTCGTATTCTTAGTTATTACTGCCAGTTGGCTATATTCTTTAATGAGTTTTGTGTACTGCCCAATTTCAGTGCATGTTACAGTAAATCTTTGTGGAATCAACTCAACCAACTCCTCTCCCTGCCTTTGGTAGATTGTCTATCTTACCAATGTCTTCCTATTACCGAACTTAGAAATCTGGAGTCAACTGTGGGTCCTTTCTTTCTTTCTTTCAGCACCTACATCCACTAAAATCTGATATTTTGACTTCTTATTTATTTCTTGAAACTGTCTCTTTCAATCTGTAGTCTGCTTTAGTGAATTAATTAATTTTTACAGTAGAATCTAACTACCAGTAGATCTGTCTTCTGCATTAGAGTGGCCATTAGAGTGGCAGATCTGAAATGTAAATCTAATCATGTTCCTCTCAGCCATGGGGTAAAGACCAGACTCTTATGCTTGACACAAAAAATCTTTCATGATTTGGCAATGACTAGACACTGTGCATACTTGAGGCTCCAGCAATATGGAGAAGCTAATGGATCTCTTCATACACAATCTCTATGTCTCTGTCTCTCTCTCACTGTCTCCTTTTCTTTCATGCTGTTTCTTACCTTTCCACCCACCTAACTCCTATACATTCTTGAAGTTTTAGGTGAGATGGCCACGTCTCCCCCAAATATTCATTGAATTGATTTCCCATCTAGACTGGATTGTCATTTGTGTTCATTTGTATTCTCTAGAGGCAGATCTTGAGCAGAAGATTCATGTGAAAAGGTTAACATGTCTTTCCAGGAAAAAACAACAGGGGAGTGGGATCCATAAATGAGAGGAAGCAGCAGGTAAAGTTGCTATCACCCAAAGTCTTACTGAGGGTAACTTTGGATTGTTCTCACAGGGAAACTCTGAAGAGCATTATACCTCCAAGTTGTCTTGGAGTTGTTGGAAGACAGTATAGTTATAGTGCTGCATCTTTCAGCTATTGTTAAAAGTTCTCCAGGACAGTAAATTCTCAGGCATTTTGAGCTCTTTGTGCAAACAACCAGCCATGGTTGGCTATTTATAATGGATGCACACTCCAAGATAGTGTGCACAAAAATGCTAACAGCATCAAGAAGTAAGAATGGAGCATGTGCTCCTGGATTCTATTCTGAACAGTCTCATGTCACTGTTACATCCCCCAAAGTGAGGTTTATTTAGTTGCTGCAGCAAAGGGAACACACTACGGGGCATCTCAGTAAGGCATGTGTATGTGGGGGAGGAGGGGAGGGCTTATGCTGAATGATTCTCAGGAGGGATCAAAAAAGTTGACACTAGCTTTCTACTGATTTTGTCAAAGGGTGGGGCAATTGGGTGCCCAGTGATTTTTGTGTAGAAGGCAACAGGAATCAGTGGAGTTGCGGGGGTCAATGGGGTTAGGCAGTATCAGACTTAGAATAAGACATTAGTCATTTCACAGCTATAGTATGGCCTTGGATGTGTCATGTAACTTTTTTATATTGTTAAATTTATTGGGGTGACATTGGTTGATAACAATTATATTGTTTCCAGGTATACAGTTCTACATGACATTGTCTATGTATTGCATTATGTGCTCACCACCCAGAATCAGCTCTCTTTTCATTACTATATGTCTGGTGCCCCTCCCTACCCCATCCCTTCACCACCCCCCCACCACCGCTCTTCCACCCACCGTCCGCTTTACCCTCAGGTAACCACTGAACTATTGACTGTGCCCGTGAGTTTTTGTTTCTTTGTTACTTTCAGTTTTATATTCCACCTATAATTGAGGTCATATGTCTCTTGATTCTTTCAGTCTGACTTATTTCACTTAATACGACCTAAACAGATACTTCTCCCATGAAGACATACATACAGCCAACAGATATATGAAAAAAAGGATGTGTCATTTTAGAAATATCATTTTCCATTGATCTTGTTCATGTTTAATTGAAAATACTGTTGATATTCTGTTAGAAATATCACAGTTTGGTTATCAGCAGGGTTGATTTCCACTTTCTCACTAGTCATTACCTTTGTGGGTTAGTCTATGAATTCTACTTGTAGGGAAGATTGAAACAATGAACATTACTTAATTTTAGGGGTCTATGGTTTAAAGTCATTTTTCCTAAAACAAAGTTATAGAAAAACTTGTAATATATCACAATCATTTTATTCAGTGCAGATAAAACACTCTAGTTTACATTAGGGTTGCCATCAAGAGGTTTTGAGCAAAGGGTTGAGATTGACATTTGGTTGATGCAAAAGCCTGGTACTCACTTAACATGCTACTATTCTGCTTGCTTGGAGTTTAGAGAGAAGAAAGGGGACAAATCAACTGTTTCTTATTTGAATATGGAGCAGATTTCTAAAGTGACTCTTACTTACTCAATGGAACTTAATTTTCAGTCAAAGTCCCTGCACCAAACAAATGACAATCAGACTAATTTCAATAATGTGTAATTAAGGCTCATTTAACATGATATGCATAGGCTACAGGAAAACCACATGGGTAATATAGGTCACAAGGCCTGTGGAGACTGTGCAATTTTTCCTGTACCTGAAGGAGTAAGGAGAGACTATGAGGATAGAATCTAGAGCCACAGAAGACTATGTGGAAAGGGTAACGTAACATAACGTAAGAAATGTGACTTTTGTTCAAGGGCTCCAGCAAGCTGGGGTGATCCTCCTCTGAAGGAGGCATGGGAAAAGTACCCAGACTTCATTCTTCAATGTCTTATTGGCGTTTCCACGTGTCCACACAACAGGAAGGCAGAGGGTAGGGAAGCTCCTTGATAAGGTGCCATCAGATCAGCCTTCTGCGACACAGCAGGGTAAGTAAGGGTGAAAACTGGATCTGACCGGTTGGATAGAATCTGGCACAGCCTGTCAAGAGGGGTCTGGATTTGCTTTTATCTGAGTTGTCACATTTATGTCAACACAGGGGAATATGAACCATATTGGCTCAGGGGAAGGATTGCATTGGATAGCTATGTTCTGCTACTCGTTGCTTTTGACCATAAACTAAGGTGACTAACATTTTTCCAATGAAAAGGAGGACAGCTGATTCTGGGTGGTGAGCACATAATGCGATGCCTGGGTGATGTGATGTGAACTTGTACATCCGGAAACTATCTAATTGTTACCAATCAATGTCACCCCAATAAATTTAACAATAAAAAAAAAAAGAAAAGAAAAAAAAAGGAGGACATCTAGGGGAACACTTTTCAAGGGAGGACAGAACTTCCAAAAGGAGGACTGTCCACCCTAAAGGAGGACGGTTGGTCACCTTACATAAACTATTCCTATGATGATTAGTGGAATGGCTTTTATCAGATTACAGTGTCCACGATTACAAGTAAAACAATAAACTTTGTAAAGAAACACACACACACACACACACACACACACACACACACACACACACACAGAAACTTATACTGTAGCCATCTGTGATATGACTACAATTAGTGTAACCATGCCTTCTATCTCACTATTACAGGAATGTTTGTACTTGGATCATTTTATAGTTATTTATGAATATGCCAAAAGACTGTTCTGCAGGCAATTCACTTGTATTATGACATGTAGACTTGTCTAAATCAATGCCTCTGTAAAAAATAAAAAACACTTCTGTCCCGTGTATAGAATTTAGAGAATGCGTTTTTGAATTGAGAGCTATTTAAGTGGAAGAACATTCTAAAATGAAAAACTGTTTTCTCCTGGACAGGTTTCATTGTCAAAATCTCAAAAGTAGTTGAGAATAGAAGGAAGGTTTTGTCGGGGGTGGGACAATCAATACCAATGTGGACAGCTTTTTAGGAAAAGACCAGTGTCAGGTAAGTTAGGTAAAAGAATTAGAGAACATCTACCTAAAGTAAAGACATCCATATTGATATCTGTATTATATTATTCTTTATCTATAGAGAAAATGAGCAGCGATAATAAGTATTAAAATAGTGATATGATAAGCATAAAATGACCGAGTTGAAGAATTTTCTTGAGAATGGAGGGAATTTCTTTGCTGTATGAAAGCTGGTATAGTTACTGAATTTCTGTGAAACAAGTAAGATTAAATTAGTACATGTAAAACAGCACCTTTAGGTAAAATATAATATGTTAGATTGATTATAGGTATAAAAGGAAACAATAAGAATAAAGGAAAGATTGGAGTAATTCCATTTATAGATGTCAAGAATAAGGAGAAAAATGTGACCAATGTGAGAAATAATATGGAAACTGGTAAAAAAAATATTACTCATTATTCAATGGTATATCTGGACCTTCTTTCTAGGACTGTGTGGCACATAAAATATATTTGAGAGTCATGACTAAAGAATGGAGTGCTTTCAACAACAGTTACCCATCTTAGCACCTGAATGTCCCTGTGACCCAAGGCAAGTGTCTGCATCTGCTGCCAGGTGCCTCATCTGTGAAGGATAGATACTCTTGAAAGATTTTTCTTTTCTTTTTTTTTCTTTAAGATTTATTTTATGTTTTTGACAGAGAGAGAGAGAGAGAGAGAGAGAGAGAGAGAGAGAGAGAGAGAGAGAGAGAGAGAGAGAGAGAAGGGTGAGGCCCCAGAGCAGTCTCCATAGTTGCACATCATCAGTTTTCAACAGGGTTTTATTCCACACAGGTGGGTGGAGGCCAAGCAGGGTGGAAACAGGGCTGGGGCCTCCCACATGGGAGGCACACCCCCTCAAGCCAGGGACAGAACCGGAGGGAGAGAACTGAACTGGGGGCCTACTGCATGGGAAGCACACCCTAGTTCAGCATATGGGTCTGCATGGGCTGGGGCTGGGATTCAGTTCTTGGTCCCTGGGGCTGCAAAGTGAGCACTTACCCTACTGAGCCATCCCGACTTCCCCGAAAGATTCTTCTAATGCTAAATCTATATTATTCTAAATAACCCTGCATCCTACTGTAGATATTAACCCTTACTCATTTAGTTAATGAGATGCAACTCACACATATAAGTGTGTAGGTGCACAAATCTTACCTATAGAGTTCAGTGAGTTTTTATATGCATTTGTAATCATCAGCCAAATCAAGACATAGATGATATTTAGCAACCAAGAGGGTTCGCTTGTTTCCCTTGCCCGTCAACATCCTCCTGCCTAAGGGTAGTCATTTAATTTGACATCTATTTCAGTAGATTAGATTTGCCTGGTTTTGAAATTCATAAACACAAAATCATACAATATTCAAAATATCATTAATTAACCTAGCTGTTAGTGTTATTCAAAATGGATAACCTTAACTATAATTGGTGTTAATTGCCTCAGTATGGTGTTATACAACTTTATATGCTCTTTGCATTTTGTGCAACTAAGTGATTCATATAATGTTATTTATTCATTGTGCCAAAAACTACTTTGGGTAGTTCTTTTACGGTTGAGATTATCTTCTTTCTCAAATATGACCGTCCAATTCTCACTCAATTTCAGGATCCAGTTCAAATTTACTGCCTCCATGATGACTTTTTATAACTATTCCAGTTCACATTACTGCCCTATATTCTAAACTCTGTTTAGTTCTTAGTCTATAGGAATAAGTATGAATATTAATCATCCAGTACTTCATATTATTTAACTCTTTCACATGTATATAGTGCCTTCTTTCTAAAATAGTACGTGTCAATGAAAAAAAGCTTTATTTATTTTTTTAAGTCCCGGAATAATGTAAATATCATTGAATAAAAATGGTTGACAGTATGCATGTATATATGTGTTCTCTCTGTTATATAATTAGTGGATAAGAATGTGGGCCCTGGAATCAGACAGCTTGAATTTGGATTTAGGCTACCATATATGAGCAGTGGGCTCATGGGCAATTTACCTAACTCTTTTAAGCTTTGGTATTAACATCTCTAAAATGCAGGAGGCCATGGCATAATTTACACATGCATGCAATGTGCTCAGCACTTTTCAGCTTTACAAGGATTTTTCAATCCACTTATGCTCTATTGCAAAACCATCCTTTACATGTGGTTCTATCAAATTTCCATTAACATTGTTCTGGTCTCAGAAAATTGTTTCAGAGTGACACCTTTTAGATGATCAGTTAAAGAAATAACATTCTTTTCTGTTTAGGCCCCTGTCTTTTGGTTTTAATCCATGTTGCTAGAAGGAATTACCACTATATTCTGAGATAGCATTTACTAGGCTCCTAATCAGTGCCAATGCTGTGATAGGTGTGTGTATGTGTGTGCACATGCATGCGAGTGTGTATGTGTGTGTGCATGTGCATCTGCATGCACACAGTATTGGGTTTTTAGTAAATGACATAAGTACTAGGTAACAAGTTAATGGGAATGATATTACTCCCCAAATATCTAGAGTAGTTTTTTCTAAAAGTATTTTTTTCAGTAAAATCTTTGAAAGTAATAAAATTAAAAGTAAAATATTTTTTAAAATGTCAAACTATGTTTTTTCCAAGTGATCTTTAGCAACTCTTTAACTGAGGGAAATGAGATATATATTTATATTCAAAACTTCAGTGATGAGCATATAACTTGGCTGAAAAATTCCTACAGGAAAATTAGGCCAATAGATACTAAAATTTAATGGAAAGTTACTCTTTTGAGGATTATGATTAAAATTAATGATGTTCTTGCCTACATATGTTCTAAAAGTACTGACCATTTTAAGTTAAGCCTTAAAATGCAGGGTTGGGGAATGAAGGAGTACATTGCTACACACTGAAGTGCCACAATACGCGGTGCAAAATTGTGTCATGGATCCTTTCCTGAATCGGTTTTATGTTCAAGTCAGCATATCATTTTTTAAAAAGCAGACAAACAAAAAAATAACAACAAAAAACCTTTCATTAACAGCCAGATGAATCTGGCTTTCCTACCATATTAGAACTAATTGAATTCTGACATAATGCCCTGTTCCTCTCCTCTGTTCCAATTCTTGGGTATTTATATAGCAATTTTGGTCATATTTTGGTAATGATGTAAGTTTATGCAGGATCATAACAGATGATTCATACAAAAAAAATTTTTTTTTTCATTTCTGGAATCCTCTTGGCCTGACTTCCAAAACTTAGCCACTAATAGAACATAAATACAGAGTGGATATGTTTCTATTTCTAGAGAAAAGTTTAGTAACTATAGTACTGAAGACATGGGGGTGGTTGCATTCTGGTACTTCCAAATCAGCAAAACATACTCATAGGCAACTTCTTAGGGTCACATTCATTCCGTGTTTATCTTGGTGCTTTGTAATAACATGGCTGGCTTTTGGCAATGCTGTTAGTATATGTTCTATATATTTTTATTTAAACTTTTCCTACTTATTTTTCAAGCGATTCATTTGAGTTTGAAGAACATTCTGGGAAATTTGAGAGAAAATCTTTATAGAGCAAGTATGTAACACTTCTAGATATTGTTTGGTTAAACATGATGACAAATTTTAACATCTTTCTCCAAAACATTTAGTTAGCATTTTCTGTCTAGCATGTTCATTAGGTAACATGGCACTGAAATTGAAACTGCACTTCATTATATTCTTGCAATGGAAATAAATCTTATATTTTTAAGAGAAAGGAGAACCTGTTCCAATCTGTGAAATAATACAGAAAAAAGAAAAGACTACATCTCAATATATAATTGCAACATTGCCTTTTAAAATTATTTTTAATTTTTTATATAAACTTGAAAATGACCAATACCCAGTTTTATTCATGTTTGGAAATGAAAAAAAAATTATTTAAATAAAAATAAACTGAGATTTATAATCTTTTTAACATTCACCAGATCTTTACTGAGGGCCTTCCATGTGTCAGATCTTTGTTAAGACCCAGGGATTCAGTGATGAGCAGTACAGATGCAGACCCTAACTGGCCGCCTCCGTCTTACAAAAGAGAGTCACACATTTTGTTCATGTCTTTTTTATCTTGCAATGTAATTTATACATCAATTACATATAATTGACTTTTCAATATAATATATGTATATATACATACTTAATTATATAAAGCATGACTGATTCAAATATGTAGTTACTTAAAACATGCGTAGCTTTTTTTTTTTTAAGATTTATTTTTATTGTTTTTGACAGAGAGATACAGAGACAGAGACAGAGAGAGAAGGGGGAGGGCCCAGAGCAGTCTCCATAGTTGCACATCATCGGTTTTTCCACATAGTTTCATTCCACAGGTGGGCTCGGGGCTGCACAGGGCAGGAACTGGGCCGGGATCTTGCCCTGGTGAGAACTGAACTGGGGGCTCCCCAGTTCAGCATATGGGTTCACACAGCCGGGGCCAGGATTTGATCCTTGGTCCCTGGGGCTGCAAAGTGAGCGCTTAACCCACTGAGCCATCCCGGCTTCCCCAAAATGATAATCTTTTTTTTTTAACTGAATTGGAGGCCTCACTGCATTCGGGAAGCACACCCCAGTTCAGCATATGGATCCGCACAGGCTGGGGCCGGGATTCGATCCTCGGTCCCCAGGGCTTCAAAGCGAGTGCTTAACCCGCTGAGCCATCCCGGCTTCCCCTCGTAGCTTTTTTTATTGAGATATTATTGACGTATAACGTTATATTAGTTTCAGGTGTACAACATGATTCAGTATTTGTATATATTGCCAAATGATCACCACAATAAGTCTCATTGACATTGTCACCATACATAGTTACAAATTTTTCCTTATGAGAACTTTTAAAAGTTATTCTCTTAGCAACATGTAAATATGCAATATAATATTTTTAACTACAGTCACACGCTATACAATACATCTCCATGACTTCTTTATTTTGTAAATGGAAGTCTGTACCTTTTGACTGCCTTCACCCGTTTTGCCCACTCCCCAACACCCACATCAGGCAACCACTAGTCTGTTGTCTGAAACTCTGAGGTTTTTTTTTGTTTTTTTTCTTTTAAGATTTCACATATAACTGAAATCATATAGTATTTGTCTTTCTTGGTCTGACTTATTCCCGTTAGCATAATACCCTCAAGGTTCATCTGTGTTGCCACAAATAGCAAGAGTGTCTTCTTTTGTATGATTGAATAGTATTCCATTGTGTAAATATACCGGTAACAAATTTTCTTTATCCATTCACCCATCATAGGATTCTTAAGTTGTTTCTACATCTTGACTATTGTAAATAATGCTGTAATGAACATAGGGATGCATATATGTTTTCTAATTAATGTTTTTGTTTTCTTCAGATAAGTACCCAGAAATGAAATTGCTGGGTCCTAAGATAGTTGTATTTTAAAAATTTTAGGAACCTCCATACTGTTTTCCATAGTGGCTGCACCAATTTACAGTTCCACCAAGAGTACCCAAGGGTTACCTTGTTTTTTTGTTTTTTAAGTAATGACCATTCTAATAGGTGTGAGGTGATAGCTCATTGTCATTTTCATTTTCATTTCCCTATTGATTAGTGATGTTGAACACTTTTTCATATACCTGTTGGCTATTTGTATGTGTTGATGGAAAAATGTCTCTTCAAATCCTCTGCCTATTTTTTAATCAAATTGCTTGATGTTTAGCTTCTTTATAGAAAAAAATATGCACGTCAGCTCCCATGTTCTTCAATGTTTACATTTTATTGCTATTAAATAAAGATACAAATAATTGTTAAATGAGGCTGTCTATAAATATTCATAAATGTGAAAAAAATATTTTTGTATACAAATTGTACTCTGAGCACATACAATTTAATCAAAGGCAAACTCTAAAATGATAATTAATATAGCTGGCATTTGCATTAACACAGGATATTTATAGAAGGAATATTTATCAAGTTAAGCATATTTATAATACAAGTGGATGCTGGATAATTAAAATAACTCTGTATGGGAGTTTAGAAACTGACACAGGAAAATATTGTAATTTCCACATACTTTGAGTAATTGTATTTTAATATCTTTTTCTTCTCAGAAATGGTTATTTCATTTATTTTTTATGAGAATTCAATACATTAATTTGTTCTTTTTCCAGCTATATCAAGGATAATTAATATAGTAGATAGTGTGACTCTGAGTTAATGCTTTATACTCAGTTCAAAAATGTTTAATCATTTTTGTATAATATTGATTGACTGGGCTTGGTTTGGGCATTATAGTCTCTAATTTGTGTCTTTTATTGAAAGATAATCAGTGTTCCATTTTATGCATATATATATACTATGGTAGAATATATGATGCACTACCACTACCCAGATCCCTCTTCTGGATTATAGAAATTATTCTTTTAGCTGCTGGGAGTGCTGCTACAAGGTTATCAGCTATCATCCCTATTGGAAAATTGTGTCAAATCCCCTGCCTGAGCAGCCCAATGGCTGATCAACCTTGAGTATGAAGGCTGAGCTGGTCTCTGAAAGGCTTTCAAGCTCCAGAACTTTGGTGGGGTCAACTGAGACTGCTGATGGTTTGGGGATGGTATCTCAGCTCAATTTATCCTCTACCTACTCCATTCTTCTACAGGTGTTGATTCCAAGAGCACTCCCCCCAAAATACTTTACCTCACAGTGTACTGCCTGGGCAATCCAAGCTATAAATATGCCCATTGACATAAAAGTCAAGTGTTTCGAAGCATTGCAAACTGAAAGTAAATTCTAGCAGTTATTACTACACTGAAATATAATCTGGTCAATTAATCAATGTAAATATTAATGAAGATACAGCATCTTGATTTACTAACATTTTCTGATTCTTGAAGCAATCAGCTTCTTCACTTAATCATGGTTAACTGCTAATTAAAATCAGATGGACAATATGGTAAATAATTGAACTCATCAGAAAAATAAAACAAATCTATAGTAATCTCTTTTTTCTTTTGTAAAATCTTTGTATTATTTTGGCCTGCAGATTGAGCAGGCTGTGGTCTGATTTTAAACAAAGGAAAAGATGAAACAGACACTTGTTAATCATGCTGGAACTTCTAAAACAGCTGTTGCTATGGGAGATGTCTCGGTATTACTTTTGAATTTTACATGAGGATATTTGCTCCCTCTTTGGCACTGCAAATTACAGGAGTGATTTAGGTAGTTCAAAAATACACAACTCTCCCCCACCCCCACCCCTTATTTGAATGCACAGCATTGCTATTCAGCATCCATTTGAAGGTAATGCCTTTTCAGCAAAGCAAGGAAAAGTCTGTGAACTATAATTGCTCACTGAAAACGTGTTTTATTATAAGAGCAATTTCTCAAGAAAGCTGTAGAGAATAGAAACTGCGCTTAGGGAGTTAATAAAACAATACTGCTGTTGCTCTAGCCAGTTTTTCCAGGTGCAGCGTCTGCCTCTCTCAAACAAATCTACAGTTTCAGAACAACTCTTGAGCATGTGTCAGTGGTCAAACCCAGAGAAGTGGAGGCTCATCCAAGAGAAACAAGATTAAATATTCAGCAAGAAAGAGAAATCTGGACGGGCGCCAAACAACTTTTCATCAGCACGTCTGTCCAAGAGGAAACGTTTTCCAGTGGCCTCCTTCCTTTTCCTTTAGAAATGAGCTCAGCTGCCTTGCTCCCAGGTGCGTACAGACGAAATACTTTAGGTACGTAGAAGCATTGATAAATGATGTTGTTCGTTAAAGGTAGCTTAGATGCCTGCTCCCTCAAGTCAATGTCAAACCCAGTGAAAAACCAATCCTAGCCCATCTCTGCAGTCCACACGGGGACTTGTGGGTGCGTTTTACCTAAAGGCGCATGACTCGGTTCAGGCGGAGAGGGCAAATGTGGTGAGGATAAAGAGCACTATTATGCGCGCGGACCTCTATTAGGGAAATGGCATAGTTTCCGGAACTCATTAACTGCTGCCTCTCTCCCATTATTTTCCACTTAAACGCTGTTTCCGACTCCAGAAGCACTGAAGGCGGGCAGAGCAGGCGACGTGCCAGCAGAGGGCGCATCCCCAGCCCAGAGCCAAGGAGGCTTCCACCTGTCCGCAGGAAAAGTACAACTTGACTCTCGGTTACAAGGCTTAATATTCTCAACCCGACGCTATATGCTAGCTATTTTAGCTGATAAAACTCCCCTACCAAGCAGAACCATGTGAAAGTCAGAGACATTGAAAACACACAAGGCCAAGGGTTTTGCACCAAGTGGTGTTTACTGAAAATGAAAAGCCTGGTGAGTCATCTTTTATTTTTAAAAGGGAACTACTGAGAATTCATATGTGCACATTACAACTCTTTGCATTTGAATTGGCCAAACATTAAATATTAATATGTGCAAAGGATGACGTGGGAATTGAATGCTGCTTACCAAGAAAGTCTAGTAGAGTGATTTCAGAATTGTCACCAGAAGGTGCTGAATTAAAAAGCTGTTTTACCTTTGCTGTTTCATATTTATCCATTTGTTTGGAGGGGGATTGTTGAGTATTCAGAAGAGAGCAGGGAACAGAAAGCCACTATCATCAGAAATCCTGAATTACAGCAACCCATTGCAAGTGTCGAGTTATCAATAGGCCATGATGTAGGCTGTTGCCTAAAACAGGAAAGGAAGCAGGGCTTTAAGGGAAGAGAAAGAGAAGCGCAGTGATGCTGATGGAGAATTCGAGAGTGGTTGTGTTGTTCTCTGAGTGCTCTGCCATGCTCCTTCCAATGGGTATGTTACACCAATTTCTTTAGAGTTGTATCTTCCCCCACCTTAGCAGAGTCCCTCAACTTTGAGTCGGTAGCAAGGTGAATGAGCATGCCTTCTGTGTACTCATTCAAGTAACATAAGTATGAAACAGAAAGGGACCTATTGGTATGTGTCTAGAAATCTTTCTCTTGGGTGACACTGTTTTATTAATCAGAGTTCTTTGATGTAGTTGTTAAACAAAATATTAGTCCTGCTGATTACTTTAATTCAACTCATGCTTCTTATGTTGTCGCTGAGACTAAGGCTTGACCAGTGACTTGTTGGAAAAAGACACACTGCATTTATACTGAGGCAGGCGAGGACAGTGCTTAAGCACAGACTTTCAAGCTCACTCCACCTGGGTTTGAATCTTGGCCCAACTGTATACTATTAACTGTAAGTCCTAGAGCATGTTACTTAACTTCTCTGTGTCTTAGTTTCCTTATTGGCAAAATAGGGATAATAGTGTATACCTCTCAGGGCTTCTGTGAGGATAACTAGTATATGGGGCTAGAACGCTGCCAAGTCCGTTGTCATCGTTATCACCATCGAGCCATCTTCTCCAATGGTGAGTCCAGCGTGACTTGTTGCTATTTGACAGGTGTTGACACCCAAAGATCCTTATTCACTGCAAAGTGCATGCAAAGTAAGGGCTTCAAAATCAATTCTAGGATTGTCGTGCAGTTCATCCCTGTTGAGGTGTCACTTTTTTACAGCGCAGATTATATGGGTTGTGAAATGGATATTAAAAAATGTAGCAAATATTAGAGATCTAAACCATGCATTCTCCCAAATATAGCATTAATTCTTCTGGAAAGTTTTTTTTTTTTTTTTTTCCCTACCAGTAGCTAAAGTTGTCACAGTTGGGAAAACAAGTGGCTTTGTCACATCACTGTAAATCCTTGAGTATGTTAACATCTCTGAACCTCAGGCTAAAAATGTTTTTCTTCTTATGAAATAGGAATGAGAATATAAATTTAATATATTCATTTATTCAAAAGCAGTATATTGAGTACCTAATATGTATCTTGCATAATCTTGGTTCTGGAGATGTTTTATTAAGGTCTTAGCTATGACAATAGCAGATATGAAATCTTCTAATACATCAAGTGCTAAAAAGTGCTATAGGACAATCCAGCAGAATAAGGGGACTAAAGAGTGATATAGAGCAAGGGGCAGCAGATATGATAGCTTTTCTAATAGTGACTGTTCACATATTTGAACAATATTTGAATAAGTGCCACTTACTGTCATGTAGCACTATGAATTTTTAAAACTGGAATTGAAAGATGAGGATATCTTTTAAAACCATCTTATGAAGCTTTTTCACCAAGTTTTTTTTCCCCCTGTGGGGGAAGAGGGGTGTTTGGATGGTAGCTGCTCACCCCCATGGAAGACCAGGTCCTAAGGAAAAAGGCATTTGCCCATGTTTTCATGACTTCAATATCTCTTCATGGGAAAAGAAGATAATAATATTTATAATTATTTCAGCAATGAATTGTTTCTGAAATCACTCAAAATAAACTTAATACTGGAACTACCAGTATTTTCCATGTAGACACTCATTTTCATCTTGAAACTCTTTAGCGGAAGCATCAACAATTCACTGAATTACTTTTATTTCTATCCTGTAGAACTTTTACCAGAGAAATCCAGATACCCTTGAGATTTTTTACTTCTTTAAGCTTAGAAAGAGAGACTGTGGCAACTAAAAGTTCTTTCTGGACTATTTGAAATGCTTAATAAAAATTCCAGGAAACTCGACAACTTCTGCACAGCAACTCTGATCTTGATATGGCAGCTGTTGTTCACTAGGAAATTCTTCATGCAAGACAATTGATTTTATTCCTCAAGAAATATCAACAAGGTGCCAAAAGGACTCATAGGCTGAACTTTGGTCAGAACTTGTATGTTTTTAGGTTCTCCAGGACTCTAAGATGTACATGACTGGTACAGAAGACCCCGGCTGACTATTTCTCCCAACATTCTTGTGGCAATTTCATCTTTTTTGCTGAGCCTTTATTCTTTTCCAGTTAAAGAGGTTTCAATGTGTAAATCAAAAGAGGAAGTTGGATAGAGAGATTGGACCTAAATTAAAATCTGTTTTCTTTATTTTCCTTTTTAAATGGGGTTGTCTGAATTTCACACCAGGATTGTTTGCTTAGTCTGCCTGAATTTCTTATTCCTTTTGTTGATTAATTCTTGATATAAGATTGTAGTTTGTACTAATATTGTTTTCCATTATTTCCAAAGAGAACTTTGGAAATAACGTACTTAGTTTTCAGGTAATATTCTGGGTTTGCCCTCCAAATTTATGAGCCTTGTCAGTACTATCCGGAATGTGGATGTCTGAACAGGTCTCCCGTGTAGTGCGTTGACCAGGCTTTGACTTTTGAATGTGTTCTGTGCAATAGACCTTGGGTTTTTAGATTAGACATGAACACTAAACCTCACATCAGCATAATGTTTCTTATGCATACAGTTGAACAGATGAATTATATAAAATAATTGTTGTGGACTTTATACATGTTAAAAGTTGTATTCTGTAGAAGAAATGTTTAAAAAATACTTTTAGGTTTTCCTTAAATTTGAGCAACACTTGAGTAAGTCATCACCACCACTAGGCTACTTACTTGGTTCCGTGATGATTTTGTAAGTGCTTTCAGGTTTGACTTTCAAAAATGCTGGAGGCATTTTGGGGTGGTGGGGATGAGGAAAAGTAAAGAGTCATCGTCTGTTCTATTCCAGGATCAGATTATATGATAGTTGCTAAGGTTATGTTCTACGTTCAATATGTACCTTTGTGTGTAAACACAGATTTTTAAATCTTCATAAATATACCCTGAGTCAGAGGTAGAAAATTTATGGTCTTGGTTTCTCACAAAAAAGTACTGGCAAGCCTGTGGGTGATGGAAATGTAAATAATGAAACAGACCTTCCCTACCATAGGTAAGCAGATAAAAAAGGGACTTAATTGATGCCTAGCTCTCACAGTACAAAAAGGCACAGCTAAGTGGAAAATGCCTCAGGAGGCAAATTGTGTCTAGCAGTTCAGTCTGCGACATTGTTTGCTCTTCTTTAGTAAGTTTCCCATTAACTGCATCTATATTTATTACCCATCTTCTCCCCTTTTTCTTAAAAAGATTTATTTCATTGTTTTTTTGACAGAAAGAGAGAGAGAGAGGCAGAGATAGAGACAGAGTGAAGGGGAAGGGCCCAGAGCAGTCTCCACAATTACATGTCATTAGTTTTCTATGTGTTTGTTTTTACACAGGTGGGTGGAGGCTGTGCAGGTTGAGAACCAGGTGGAAACTGGGCCAGGGTCTCTAGTGTGGGAGGCACACCCCCACAAGCTGGGGACAGAAACAGGGCCTCCCACATGGGAAGCACACCCACTTCAACATATGGATCCATATGGGCCAAGTCCAGGACTCGATCCTCTGACCCCTGGGGCTGCAAGACAAGTGCTCAACCCACTGAGCCATCCCGGCTTCTCCCACCTTCTCCCTTTGAGAACTGTGAATTAATTCCATTCAGTACTTAGTCATTTGGTGCTAAGTATCTGGTTCTTCCGTTGGTGCTTCAAGACAGGTACAATGTTCTGCTTTTGGTTTCATTAATGCCTCTTTTGCTAGTTCATTCCTACCCGAGTATCAATGGTGTTGAGAGACAGAGAAATAGGGGATGGAGTCTTCAGGAGATTCCCTTTTCCTTCCTTTTCTAAAATGGCTACAGTGAAGATAAGACAGAATAGCAATTTTTATGCAAGGCATTGCCAGTTTCTCCTGTGGGAGAAAAGTGCTTCCAAGGGTCAGGAACAGAGGGACCTGTATCTGATGCCTACATCTGCTCTAGGTTAAGCTTCCCTTCATTTCAGCCCCAGTGACCTCTATACTCTGTCCCTGGTTTGCACTCAGGAAAAAATGGTTCTCTCTTAAAATGTTCAACCTGAAAACTTTATAGGTATGTAAGATGCTACCGAGTGCAGCAAAAACTCTGCTAGCACTCACAACCCAAGGGCTTCAGGGGCTGCTTATAGAGGGTTGCTTTAGAAATTCATGCAATCAGACTAAGAAATAATTTTTCTGGAACCTAATCTAGTCTTTTTTTTTTTTTTTTATATTTTTATTTATTTATTTTTTTATTTTTGACAGAGAGAGAGATACAGAGACAGAGACAGAGAGAGAACTGAACTGGGGGAGCTCCCAGCTCAGCACATGGTTCCGCACGGGCCGGGGCCGGGATTCGATCCCTGGTCCCTGGCGCTGCAAAGTGAGCGCTTAACCCACTGAGCCATCCCGGCTTCCCCTAGTCTTAAGTATATTGTAACTGCATAGCAAATCAAATTCCTGAGAAGTTATCTTTAAATTACTGGATCCATATTTAATGTGTAGAAAAATTATAAAGGTTAATCTTTTGGTTTTTGTCTCCCATTTCTCCTCTTCTCATGTTCGTTCATTTAATTTGTTCTTATAATTGAAGAAACGAGCAATTTTCCTATTCTGTTAGAATGTCTATGAGATGATAAAGAAAAAATAAGTTAATCAAATGGAAGATTTTGTGCAGGGATATTAGGTTCAGAAATAAATTATTTCAACATGTGAGGTTTTTATTGGGCTGCCAAAAAAAATCCATGCAATAGGTCACAAGAATAGAATCAGTAGCTGGTAGGCTTAAATTTCTTGGCTTAGGAAAACTTAAAATGGGTATTCAGATATTAGATTTTCTGAGACGTTGGGTGGTTTGGAGTAGATTATGTACTTATGATTAAAAATTCAGAAAATAGATTTTGTTGAACTTGATTATAAGTAAATTGAACAATTATTAATCGTTGTTATTAATAATGATGCACTATATATGCCCATGTTTTGTTTTAATATTTTAAATTACAGATACTAAGCTAGAAGGAAGAAAACCAAGTTCTAATTTTAATTTTGATACTAACAAGTAATATAATTTTGGTAAAATTCATTTAAATTTTCTGGGACTTAGTTTACCAAGGTGAAAATTGTAATGTCTAGTTAGATACTTTCTAACTTTCCAGCTCAAAGATTCACTCCAAGCAAAGCGGAGTTATTTTCAGCATCAGGTAAAGTCTGTTCTCTGCTTTCCAATCAGATTTGCTTAGAAATGGTGCCATATTTCTGGGTGCTTTGTAGTTATTACAAATCTGTGCTGTCACACAGGTAAACTTTTGCTCTTTAAATAAAAGTTTGAAGGCTGCCAGTGCTATGAACAAGATGCATGAGTTGAAATTTGCATGCTACAAACTCAAATGACTTCTCAAGTTGTCCAGGAAAAATTACATTTATTTTCTTTGTAGGCAATAAATGCTTTCTTTGTGACTCTGAGTTAAGTAATGTTTTTTGTTCTTGTAATATATTTCTAAAAATTTAGCTCTGAAAATATAATTGGCTTACAGAACAACTAGTGACACAGTTGAAAAGCTTCATTAAGTTGGTTATGATAATCAAGGACTAAAAAGGAAAAAAACCTCAGGATCGATAAAAAGTCATACCTTTTCATCTTTTTTTTTGAATAATAGACCTTACAGAGTGTGAGAAAGACTTTGGAAACCTTCTTATATGAGGTCTGACACTTAAATTCGCAAACTTATTCTAGATAAATGCTATTATATAATACATAACTCATCATTGAATATCCTGAAGTCACCTTTAAAGTATTCCCTTTGGGAAGCTATGCTCCAACACCAGCACTTAGCCCACTCTTCAAAGCAATTTTGGAACTCTTTTTCTGGAATGGCCATCAGAGCCATCATTGTATTACCCTTGATGTCCTGAATGTCATCAAAAGGTCTTCCTTTCAATATTTCCTTTATCTTCAGGTAAAGAAAAAAGTTACTGGGGGCCAGATCAGGTGAGTATGGAGGATGTTCCAATACAGTTACGGTATTTGTTTATTGGCTAAAAACTCCCTCACAAATAGTGCTGTGTGAGCCAGTACATTGTCATGATGCAAGAGCCATGAATTGTTGGCGAAAAGCTCAGGTCTTTTTCATCTAACTTTTTCGCATAACCTTTTCAGCACTTCTAAATAGTCAACTTGGTTGACTGTCCAGTTGGTACAAATTCATAATGAACAATCCCTCTGATAGCAAAAAAGATGAACAATATTGTTTTGACTCTTGATTTGCACTTGACAGAATGGTTTTGGTTGTGGAAAATTGTCTGATTTACATTGTGCACTTGGACACTTTGTTTCAGGATTGTGTTGGTACACCCATGTTTTATCACAAGCACTAATATGGCCCCAAACATTGTCTTGCCTCTCCAAAAGGCCTTGGCACACTTGGACTCTCCTTTGCTTTTGTTCATCAGTGAGCTCCTTCAGAACTGTTTTTACACACACCATTCTCCTGTCAAGGTTTTCAGTTAAGATTTCCTACCTGTTTCTTATTGATGTTTATTTGGTCTGCTATGCTTCTCACAGTCAGCCAACAATATTAATGCAGAATTCAATGAATTTTTGCAATGTTTTCATCAGTTCTGCATGTTAATGGTAACCCTGACCTCTCTCCATCAGTGACACTTTCTCACCCATCAGGAAAGCATTTAATCCACTTGCACACTGCCATTTTCTTCATGGCATTATCCCCATCAACTTGGACTAACATGTCTCTGATTTCACTTCCACCCTTGCCAAGTTTAACAAGAAATGTAATGTTTGTTTGTTGCTCTAATTCAAGCTGCAACATTTTTGTGACAGCATACAAAAATACATAATAACAATAATGAATGCCACTCAGCAAGACACCACCACACCATCAACACAAACACAGCTGTGAGACACAGATATACCAAGGTTATGAAACCTTACTGAGTTGTTATTCAATGCTGCCAATGTAAGTGCACAGTGGCATGTTCACGAACTTAATTGTCATACTTCATAGGCTCACACACAAATAGGTATTTATATATATACACATTTGTGTACAATCTCAAGAGATTCAAAAGGCGAAAGAATTACATTCCTTAGAGGGTTTTCTGTGACACAGTAGGCAGTCTCTAAGTTTCTGTTTTTGTAGTAATCTTTGTCTTCTGTACCACTGCATTAAAGAGAACTGGGACAAATAGTGACAACTCTTATCATCCAAATAAGGAAAGAACATGGTGGCATAGGTAAAACAAAATTGGTGGATACTTCTCAAATCATTTTTATTTGATCTTGTAACACTCTTTTTGCCATATGCCAATGTTGAAATCTGTGCTTTTTGAGAACACACCAGTTGTTGGTTAGCCATATTTGTGGTAAATTTATGGGACAGAGCCAATTTGAACTTAAAATATGCTGAGGATGGTCTACAAAGTATATTCAATATGTGGATAATTATGAGCTTTCATCAGGTTTTTATATATTAATAAGCATTAACTCCCAGGCAAATCTGAGCGTATTCAAAAAAGTACAGTAACTCTCACACAGATAGATATATTTTACAACATATATAAAGACTTTGGAAGGTGGCTATAAAAATCCTTCCAGATTTTTTGGGTCTTCTATATTTAGAGGTATATTCTGCTCTGAAATAGCATGGGACAAAACAAAAGAAAATATTTTACTTCTCTCTCTCTCCCCCACCCACCTTTTATTTTTCTCTCCATTTCTCTGTGGTCACTTTCTCATCTCAAATTCTGAAGACTATTTTGGTGTGGGTCTTATTCATTGCACTGTTTTGGAGACTTTTTGGTCGGTACCCTCGAGTAATGCTGAGTCTGATTCTTATTAAGGTCATAGCTGAGCAAAGTTTTTAAATAAATGAAACCATTTGTGAAGGTTTATTTTGCTAATGCTTGTATCAATCATTTCCCTGCTATAACTACATTCTCCTATAGATATTATTACCAGTGTTTTATAAAGTGTAAACTAGGACCCTAAATGGTTGAGTAAATTGTCCCATGCCACTGAGATTGTTAAGTGACAGAGCCAGGTCCAATTATCTGCACATCTACTTTCTCTTTATAGATCTTAAGTTTCAGCTTCAAGCGGTGTTTAGGGGTATAGCAGCTGCTCAGTTAATGATTAGTAAATATTATTTGAAGGGTATAGCTAACTTCAAGACTGCACTAGTTTTCCGATGTGGCATCTAGCCAAAAACAGTGCCAGTCATCACCCTCTGCTCTGGACTAGAGTTTGAGCTTCTGTACTTTTTGAAGCACAGTGATGGATTAGACTACCTCAGCTGGAAACTTCATGTCCTAGAACCTAATTAATTGAATGACTTTCTCACAAATAAGCTTTATTTGAAGTTGTAAATGCCATGATTGAAGTCATCCACATATTTTTTTTAGATAACAGCATCTCTTTTATTTTTATTTTTTTGTTAAGTTTATTGGGGTGACATTGATTGGTAACAATTAGATAGTTAGTTTCCAGATGTACAAATCTATATCACATCACCCAAGCATTGCATCATGTACTCACCACCCAGAATCAGCTCCCCCTCCACCACCATATATCTGGTGTCTCCTTCCACTCCCACCTCCCCACTCTTCCTCCCCCCTCCTCCCCTTCACTCAAGTAACCACCAAACTATTGAGTGTGGCCATAAGCCTTGTTTCCAGTCTCCCTCCCCACTCCCTCCTTCTCTCAGGTAATCACCAAGCTATTATGTCCATAGGTCTCTGTGTCTTTGTTACTTTCAGTTTTATATTCCAACTATAAGTGAGGTCATATGTTTCCTGATTCTTTCAGTCTCACTTATTTCGCTTAATAAGATGCTTTCAAGGTCCATCCATGTTGTCACAAATGACCGTATTTCATCTTTTGTTATCACTGAGTAGTATTCCATTGTGTAAATGTACCACAACTTCTTTATCCAGTCATCTATCGAAGGGCATTTTGGTTGTTTCCATGTTCCAGCCACTGTGAACAGTGCTGCAATAAACATGTGGACACTGACATCTTTGCAGATTAAGGTTTTCAGGTTTTTTGGGTAGATACCCAGGAGAGGGATTGCTGGGTCATATGGTAATTCCATTCCTACTTTTTTGAGGAATCTCCATACAGCCTTCCATAGTGGTTGTACCAGTTTACATACCCACCAGCGGTGTATGAGGATTCCTTTTTCTCCACAGCCTCTCCAGCACTTGTTATCTCTTGTCTTGTTGATTATAGCCATTCTAACAGGTGTAAGATGGTTATATCATTGTGGTTTTTATTTGCATCTCCCTAACGCATTTTTTCATATATCTGTTGGCCATATGTATGTCTTCATGAGAGTAGTGTGTGTTAAGGTCTTTTGCCCAGTTTTTAATTGGATTGCTTGTTTTTTTATTGTTGAGTTGTATAAGTTTTGTATATTTTTGATATTAGCCCCTTATCAGAGGCATTGTTTGCAAATATTTTTTCCCAGTTGGTTGGTTGCCTCTTTGCTTTGTTGATGGTTTCCTTCGCAGTGCAGAAGCTTTTTAGCTTGATAAAGTCCCATTCATTTATTTGTGCTTTTACTTCCCTTGTCCTTGAGGTCAGATTCGTAAAGTCCTCTCTGAACCCCAGGTCTATAAGTTTAGTACCAATGTTTTCTTCTATGCAATTTATTGTTTCAGTTCTTATTTGGAGGTCTTTAATCCATTTTGAGTTAATTTTGGTATATGGTGAGAGATCGAAGTTCACATTCAGCCTTTTGCATGTGGTTTTCCAGTCTTCCCAGCACCATTTACTGAAGAGACTTTCTTTTCCCCACTGTATATTTTTTGCTCCTTTGTCAAAAATAATCTGTTTATATATTTGTGGGTTTATTTTAGGGTTTTCAATTTTGTTCCATTGGTCTGTGTATCTGTTTTTCTGCCAATACCAAGCTAGCATGTCTTTTAATTAAATAATAGAACATAGGCTTAATAATATACCAAAAATTAGTTGAGCCATTTATGCCCTCGTATTGCATAATCCTAAAAGTATTTTGCTATAGTATAAATATCTTAAAGATTTAAGAAATATTAAATGTTGATATTTTATAAATAAAATAATCTTTTTTTTTTTTTTGCTCACTAAAGATAATTTTTTAATCCTGGAAAACATTAAAGTAATTGTAATCAGTTTTCATATATCACTGAAAATTTAAGCAGCATTTTTATGTCTACTATTTAGTTCAGCTATATAATAGTATCTACACTAAACATTCTAGAGTTATTTCTTCTTATATTTTAAAGACAAAACCCATCAATAATGCCATAGTTATTTTTAATTCAATTAGCTTATTTATCATTGGTCATTTCTATTAGTAGCTCAAATCTTAAATACCCTGAATTTTTCAGTGTTTATGTAAATAATGGCATACACTGAAGAAATGCCCACCCTTGGGTTTCTTGAACATACTGAATTATTTATCACAATCTTCTTGCCTTGATTGTTGGTTGGATTATAAAAGCAAAAACAAATACTATAAGCGAGAGATTTTTGTTCATTATTCTATTGCTATTTAATTGCATTACTTTGTTTAAATTTCTGCTCCTTAATTAATGAATTTGGTGAAATCCTTGCTTGAATGATTAAAGAATAAATGGTAAAAAATACAACTGAGAACAAAATGTCTGTCAATGGAAATCTGTGTTTATGATTTATAGTGGTAGTGCTCACTATTATCATTTACCCCTTTATGTCTAGGCCAGGTTAGAAAATGGGTATCTTAAGTTGAGGTTCTAGACCAGAAATTAGAATTAGCTCTGCCTTTGTACCTACATCCTATCGTTGACTCTAAAGTTCTGGAAAAAGCTCAAAAGCTAGGAATCCATTCACATTCATTTCAGACTACAGGGCACTGACAAATGTCTATGGCTTACTTTGCTTTCGCTGCCTCTTATTTTCTATAAATACAACTCTCGTCATAGGAAGCCTACTCAGACAATACAGAGTTTTCACAAAAGCCACTGTTAAGATTTGGGAAACTAGGAAGCAGGAATAAAGAGGCAGTCACAGGTGTAGTGTATATAATGATGTTGCTCTGCTGTGTTTTGGGGAAAGAAGGGCAAAGAGCTGAGGACAAGATGATTAAGAAAACCCTCCCATATAATTAGTATACATGGCACTCAGTAAAGAAGCTATACCTCTCTCTTTCTCTCTCTCTCTCTCTCTCTCTCTCTCTCTCTCTTTGTCAAAAATAAATAAATAAATAAATAAATAAATAAATGGAATATTTAAAAATTTGGGAGGCTGGGATGGCTCAGTGGGTTAAGCGTTCACTTTGCAGCACCGGGGACCGGGGATCGAATCCCGGCCCCGGCCCGTGCGGACCCATATGCTGAACTGGGAGCTCGCCTAGTTCACTTCTCTTTCTGTCTCTGTCTCTGTATCTCTCTCTCTTTCTCTCTGTCAAAAATAAATAAATAAATAAATAAAATATTTAAAGAAGCTATGCTGTGCCATGATGTGTTTTGTTGTTTTGTGCTGAAGTAAAACCTGCACAAACAGTGTAAGGAAAGGTGGTTAGTAGGATGGTAGTGTTTGTGGTTGGTTGGAAGAAGAGTAAATGAACTATCTTGAAGAAAATGCCGAACCTGGGAATCAGTCTATTGCTAGGCTATGCAAATGCAGGCTCCTTCAGACACCTGGGTCTCAAGTAATCCTAGGTTACTTAGGTTCTTTTCTTTTAAAATTTTTGGGGGAAGCCGGGATGGCTCAGTGGGTTAAGAGCTCACTTTGCAGCTCCGGGGACCAAGGATCGAATCCCGGTCCTGGCCCGTGCGAGCTCATGTGCTGAACTGGGGAGTGCCTCAGTTCCCTCTCTGTATCTCTCTCTCTCTCTGTCAAAAACAATTTAAAAAAACCTGATGGACAACTATGGAGACTGTTCTGAGACCTCCCCCTTCTCTCTGTCTCTGTCTCTGTCTGTCAAAAACAATAAAACAAATCTTGAAAAAAAAAAAAGTTTTTTGGAAACCAACCTTGGTGATTTTTGCTAAGTGGTCCTCAATAGTATCATTCATCATTTTCAGTAAGTAATTTTTGCCTAAAACTACCTCCCCTGATCAAAGACAGATCCACATTTTATGGAAACTATTATTTATAATTTTTGAAGACTTCTTTAAGAAAAAGAATAACAAATTAAAAACACCAAATTGGGTACAAACTTGACTACTTATTTAGAATAAGCAAAGATAGTACATTGAGTCAGAAAATTTTAGAAGCTGATAATTATCACAAACAATAAAATTTAGAAAAATAACACATTTCTACAAGGCTTCCCTCCCCCCCCCCTTAATATTTTTGGCTGACTAATCTCTTATTGTTTTTTTCAGATAACTTTAAGGTTTACAATAAAATTGAGAGAAAGGTATAAAGTTTTCTCATAGTCCCCCTGCCTCCACACATCCACAACCTATTAGTTTTAAATATATAGATTGCTTTCACATTGTCACAGTTTATATTATTTGCATTATGTTATTTGATGAGTATAATTTCTATAGTCATTTAATTGTAGTTCTATATTTTAATTGGCTCAGTGCTCACTACTAGTCTCATCACAGTTTCTATTTAATTTATTGCCCACTGTCTGTCATCAAGTAGTATTTTTAAGGAATGTCTATAAGTTGTGCTATTTCAAGAATTCTTTCACACAGAAGGCCATCAATCTATTGCCTCTCTCCACAATTAGACTGACTGGGTGCATCATTCTTGGATCTTATTTTATTTCTTTTCTATAGGTGGTGGACTGGTCACTTACCAGCTAGTCCAGCTAACAGTTGGAGGAGGTCATAATGAGAATTTAACTTCTGGGTAATCTGAGAGCTGGACCCAGGCAATAGGAGGATTCTCACCCCCTTCCTTGCCCTTACAATGTGCATTCTACCTACCATTGCCATGTGAACTGTCATTTCAAGAATGCAGCCTTGAGAGGCTAAGGAGTTGTTAAGACCATCTGGACCAAATATGTAACTGAACCCAGTTAAGACTCTGTTGACTAAAAAATGTTATCAACTAAGTGTTTCATCAACAAAAAGGATTTATTTGAGAAAAAGAAATAGTTGCAATCCAGTGCAGGCAGACATCGCAAGCCATGTGCACACTCTGGCTTGCATGCCAAAATGTGGGGAGAGGATGTGTTTATAGAAAGGAAAAGGAAGTTAAGGGAAGGGGAAGTTAGAACCGTAGAGCTTCATTATTAACACAAAATTCTTCTCATGATTATGTAGAGTGTCAGAACTTCCATAAGCCCTAGCTCCTCCCATAGAGCCTCCTGATTATGCTTCCTTAAAGTTCCAGTTAGCCTTTATATATAAACTTTAAGATTCTGGTGGGAAGGTGTGGTGATCTACTGGTTTTTCAACCATCCAAGCCTCTTAAGTCAGTTCTTTTGCTTACTAAAACTGCCACAATCTGGAGTGTTCTGCTTTTCTTTGGTCTCTCCTTGCCCTCCATGAATAGGGGCCAATTTACAAACAATATTAACAGACAAATTTTGTTTTCCTCAGCAATATTTAATAAAATTGATTTTGTTGCTGAAATTTAAAAGTTGGGGGAATTAAGACAAGTTTGGATTTCTGGATTTTCTTGAAAATATCAAAGACCTGGTAATGTAAAGTCCTTTTAATTGTTTCTTATTCTCTTAAAGCAAAACTGGCTATAGCTATCTTGTTTGGACAGTGTGTATATAATGTGCTCTCCAATTCACTGAATCCAAAACGTTTTAATCACTTATATGTATGGTCTCACTTTGGTGGGTATTAGCATTTGCAACTATAGTCTTACAATTTTTTTTTTTTTTTGACATTGCTCTATCATGTTTTAGCATTGAGTATTGAACTAGTCATTTTACTATGACTTCTCCATTTATTTCTTGGTGGGTTGATTTATTTGAAATATTTTTGTCTAAGGAAGGTCTCATGTGTTATATTTCTTGAATTATTTCATATTTTGAAATGTCTGGCTGTATTTTGATACTTTCTATTTATTTTTCCTTCAGGATATCATAAACATTACTGTTTTCTGATTAGTATGTAGCTGTGGAAGTGTGCAATCAACCAGATTGTCCTCCTTTAAGTTGATGTGCTTTTTCTATCTGGTTGAAATACTATTTCTTTGTCCTTGAATCTTAACTTAGCCAGGATATGTTGCAATATTGATCTTTCTGTATCTCTTTCTTGGTAGAAAAAGGTCTGTCCTTTAATTCTCTTTCATTTCATGGACCTTACTTTTTAATATTTCTGAATATTTCTTTTGTTTCTTTTTTGGGGGGAGGCACTACAATTACAAAGGCATAAAATATCCTTGGCTTTGCCTTCTATCAACTTCTTTCTAACTTGTGTTCTAATATTAAATATTATCTCAAGCCTTTCCTCTATCCCATTGAAATGACTTTTAGCTCCTCTTTCTTGCTCTTCGAGTTTATCAAATAGATGTTCTAATGGCATTGAACTCTCAGTTTATCTCTGCTGGCTTCCTTTATATCTCTTGATTGGTATACAAACTTTCATTATTTTTCTTCATAGTCTTATTAAGTTTTTTTTTTACATTATGAATCAATTTCAGGGAATCTCTTCTGCTCTTAGAATATGTTTTCTTTCCAACTATGAGTTTTTATCTCTCTTGTCAGCCATGTCAATAATTCTGCCTATATTTTCATTGTATTCATGCATAACTGCAATGTCATTTGTTTTAATCTTGCTCATGCTTGACTCAGGCAGCATTCTAGATTTTCGGTTTGCTCTTGAAGAATTTCTGTGTGAGTTCTCCACAATGCTCTTTCTATGATTCCTCTCCATTTTCTCTCTCTCTGTCTCTCAAAGCTATACTCTGAGGCCTGGGTGTCGCTATCACTCAATTTTCCTCTAGCCTCAGGCCATGAAAGTTGATAAGGCAAAACGTTCAGGCTCTGCTTTTTCTTCATGATTGGGGTAAATATCCTGCTTTACATCCACTCCATCTAACTAGGTATGTATTCTCTTCCTGAGCTCTTAAGATCACAATTTTGGTTTGTATGTAGTGCCCAAAAGCATATGCTTTTGCTGCAAGAAAGAGGGTTTTTGAATTCACTCAAGAAAGAATATAAGTGTGAGCCCCCCAAAAGAACAAAAGTAGTTTATTGTGAGGAAATCCACTCCACAGGCACAGTAGAAATTGCTCTTAGAAAAGAGACAGCCCTGCTCATTCTTATGGCTGTCGTTTTTATTAGTTAAGCCTTTTAATATGGGAATATGGGGGCGGAATATTCATATTAGTTCTCAGAAGGGATGAGTTATTCTGAGAATTTGGGACACACTCCTCTTTTGGTCCATATATAGTCCTCTCTAGAGGTGTCATAGCACAGGTGGATGGATATCATTAGCATGGAGATGTATTACAATGATGGTATAAGTGGCTGGAGGTTACTTGGAGGTGACTGTTGTCACCATCTTGGTCTTGGTCAGTTCTGTCTGGTTTTCCTTTCTCATCTTGATATACTGGTCCTCTGTCTTTGACTAGGACTTAATGGCTTTCTTGACAGCCCTGCCTCCTGCCATAACTCACTTCCAGTAAAGAGGATTTGTTTAGGTTACTGGTTTTTCTTGTTTCACGTACAGTATTTTCCGGCGTATAAGACGACGGGGCGTATAAGATGACGCCCTAATTTTACAGTTAAAACATAGGTTTAGGCCTATATTCGCTGTATAAGACTACAGCCTCGGAAGTGGGGGGTAGTCTTATACAGCGAATATAGGCCTAAACCTATGTTTTAACTGTAAAATTAGGGGGTCGTCTTATACGCCCGGTCGTCTTATATGCTGGAAAATACGGTACACATTCCCTTTTGTGTATTCACCTCTACTCCCCAGTCAGAATAGGAAAAGATATCACTTCCTGTGGGTTTAAGCCTCACTATCATGAAATATGAGAGTCTTATTTTTGTGCTTTGTATGTGACATGTATATTTTCTACCTAGATTCTTATATGTTGTCCTATTTTTCTAAAATGAGAAAATGGGGATGATATATTATTGGTCATTTTTTTTTTTAAACTCTTTTCTTCAGTTCAGGAAAGTTCTCCTGCAATATCTTTGATTATTATTTTTGTTCAATTTATTTGTTTTTCTTCTGTGTGGCAATTATTTGAATGTTGCCTTCACAATCAATGTCTTCAACATCTATCAGCTTTCCTCTATCATTTTTCTCTTTGTTTCATCATTCTCTAAATATTGGGGTTTCTTCTAAAATTTGTTCTTCATATTATTATTTTCAATTTTCAGAACATACGCTAATATTTACCATTACGGATGTGGTTTAAATTTCCTATGGATTAATTTAAAAAATTTTTAAACTCCCCTGTCTATTTAATTTTTATCTCATCCTGATTTTGATAGCTTAATTTTTGTATTTTTTATAGCTTTCTGTGTCATAAAGAATACCTTTTTGTATTTTCTAGAAAATATCATCCAGAAAAACAATAGCACCACTACCAATAAAATAACAACTACAACAGCAACAAAAGAAAAATAAAAACAATTTGGTTTATTTTTTAAATATTTCTCTG
This sequence comes from Craseonycteris thonglongyai, assembly GCA_004027555.1. Taxonomy (NCBI): domain Eukaryota; kingdom Metazoa; phylum Chordata; class Mammalia; order Chiroptera; family Craseonycteridae; genus Craseonycteris; species Craseonycteris thonglongyai. The sequence continues at coordinate 36,783 of PVKE010012063.1, forward strand.
TGCTCTATAGTACATAACTGTCAGAGGTGAGCTCTTCTTCATGCTTTCAGACACAAGATCCTTTTTTTTTTTTTAAGTAGTATTGTATTTTAGGGGCCCATTCTAATTTCTAGATTCTAGAAAGTTTTCAACTAGAATAATACTGCCTCCTATAGATTTTGTCTTTTTCTTATCTTTACAACTGGTTCCTTGTAAAAACTTTATTTTGTAGAATATATGTTGTCGTTACGAGACCCGCTGCCCTGTGTTTTCTTCGTTTTGCATTAAGGTCCACATCACTGCCATCTTGTTTTATAGTGGATACTATTTGAACAGATGTAGATAGCTTGATGGAAGCTCAACTATGGCTGACATATAAATAGCGCACACATAGATTGTACACTCATAGCTTGTCAGGAAAGGAAGAAGGGCAGACAGGCATGGAAGGAATCCTTCCAGCTGAGTCAGCTCCATTTAAGGGACCTATCCAAAGTCTCACAAATACTATAGTATATGGAAAAAAGTTAGTCCCATCCCACACCAAGGTACCAAGGTAGCTAGGAATATAGTTTTTTGTTTTGAGTTGTGATATACCCAGCAAAAAAAAAAAAAAAAAAAAAAAAAAAAATTGGAGTACCAAGAAGGATAGGTGGGAGAGCATGGAGGGACAGATGTTTTTGTAGGCCATTGGCAGTCTGAGAGACCTAGGCAGAGACCTTTGTCACAACCTGGGCCTCTCAGAGCATGAGCAGACTGAAGAAGGGATTAAAAGTATTTCCTGGGGAGGCCAGGATGGCTTAGCAGGATGGCTCATTTGCAGCCCTGGGGTCCAAGGATCGTATCCTGGCCCTGGCCTGTGTAGAGCCATATGCTGAACTAGGGTGTGCTCCTACTTCGATTCTCGCTGGAGCAGCTTCCCTTGTGGAGGGCCCCTGGTATGGCTCCCGCCCTTGATGTGCTTCCCATGTAGGAGGCCCCTGCTCACAGGGGTGTGCCTACCATGTTGGAGGCCCTCGGCCTGGTTCCTGCCCTGCTCAGCCCCGTGCCCACATGTGGAATAAAACTATGTCAAAAACTAATGACGTACAACTATGGAGATTGCTCTGGGCCCTACCCCTTCCCTCTGTCTCTCTCTGTGTCTCTCTCTCTGTCAAAAACAATAAAGAAAAATAAATCTTTAAAAAGTATTTCCTGTTGTCATCCATAAACTACAAGAAGAGCCAGCCTGGTCACATTCATCATTTCTTCTCAGGCTTGCTTGTATTTCTTGCATTATGTTCAAACTTATTACTTCTTCCACCTCTAATGAGTATATGGTGTGTGCTATATTAGAAGAATGACACAAAACTGTCAAGGTCTCACAGTGTATCCCTTGTCTTTCTAGTCCCTTCTTTTTGCAGGCCAAGTTGTTTATTCTCTTCTATTTGGGGCAATGACTAACAGACTACTCACTCAGTGATTAGTCAGCTCTGCTTTTGTGATTTTTGTGATCTCATATCTCATCCCCCCCCTCCCCCCCGCCACACTCTATTCCTACTAAAAGTACTAATACCATTAATAGTAATGACTAACAATTTCATGGATCTTTACTTTTTATACAGTGCTTTTTTATACTTTTATTTTATTTGTATCTTACAACTGTCCAGCAATCTTTGATTGCTTAAATTTTCAGTAAAGAGTACGTTTTAGAGCAGGGATTCCCAACCCTGTGCCCGCAGGCGCCATGGTGCCTGCGGCCCGATTTGTGTGCGTCCGCCATTATTTGACTGCATCAGAAGTTTTTCATAAACACTAAGTAAAACTATAATTTATTTTTATACATTTGTTAGAATTTTAAAATATTGTTTGAGTATCTACACAGGTTTATTATATTCGTTGATATGTTTGCAATATCGTACGTACAAGTGTTTCCCTAGCTTTCGCCTTTGTACATGGCGCGTCTTGTTTAGCCGCTGCGCTCTTTAAACTCTCCTCCACCCAACCGGGAGACGCGGAGTTGCCATTTTGATTGCGGTTGCTGGACTGATCGGGTCGTGGCGGTTAGCTAGGATCACAGTGATTTGATATATTTGATTTTAAATGAACCAAAAGCGAGGTAGGTAATCTATTATTATGGTGGCAATTTGATATGATATTGTAGTTCTATAACTATTTTTATTTTTATTTTTTTAGTCCTAAAATGAGTGGACCAAATAAGAGAAAACGAACCTATAATTTTAACACAGACTGGGAGGAATCATATTGTTTCATTAATTTAAAAGGTAAATGCGTTTGCCTGTTGTGTG